>OY856410.1:1027159334-1027296834 GCA_963693085.1 Alisma plantago-aquatica | reverse complement strand
GAACGGAGTAGCATGCCTCCTTCCAGTCTTTTTGCTATAGTGAGTACACTCAGATTGTCCTATACACCCAACACATCCTCCCCTCTCTCACCATGACCACATCCTCTAGAAGATCGCTTGGTGATTTTGTGGGAGACAAACGTAAATGAACGTTTGACATGATTGGATGTACAACTTGCTCAAGGAAGGATCTAGAAATAAGTTGGTATGCTTCTTCTAAGGAGGGAATCTTTGCCCTTTATATAAATTAGCTTCTAACTCTATTATATTTCTTACAAAAATAGCAAGGGACTTGATGACAACCTTCTAATCTTGCTTCTTTTAGAGTTTGACAAGATGGATGGAGATAAAAAGGAGAATATTTAGATATTTTGTGATGCTAGTGACCTCTCCAAATTATCGATGTAGACTCTTCTTCCAAAAATGAAGATTGTACATCTCAACCATCATGTCATGCATCCAGGACATATTGTTCGAGTACATAAGGTTGAGATGATCCCAAACTGACTTGCAATATGTGATATTAGTGATGTGAGGCACCATTGGGTTACATAGAACAGAGAGGAGGTTGGCATCATGTGGTTCTCATTGTGGAGAAAATAATTAGTGGGAGGTAATTTTGTGGGGGGCTTCCCTTTCCCCTGACCTTTAAACTAGTTAGTGATGTTTTGACTCCACTGATTAAGTTTGAGCTTATTTAGTTTTCTTGAATGATGACATAGTTGTAGACAAGAAGAAGTGTGGTCGTTGGCTGTGGAGGCTTTGTATCTTTCATCATATAATGAAGGCAGGATGAAACATTGTCTGTTGTTGAAATAACACGATGCGTATGTTGGTGGCCAGTTGGCTGTAGCGATAAAACCTAGAGGCGACACAAAGGGTTGGGTTCTGACATGACATAGCGTCATATTTTTGCAATAGTTGGAGATTACTTTATATTTGGAGATCTCATAGATATATTTGCACATGGATAGTGCACAAGGATGGAGCAGATATATTGGAGATTATTTCCACAGAGATGAACTTGGTGAAGATGATTTCCATCAGAGATATTTTTCCATGGAGGTAATATCAGTGGAAAGGTGGATGAAGAATATATGGATCTAGGTGGAGATGATTTCCCTTGTAGACATGTTCCCATAGTGATGAATTCTATGAAAACTTGACTTCCTTTGCAGAGAAGTGGCTGGTGAGAATGAGGAAGAAGATGAATTCACCACCTAGTGATCTTAGCGACTTCTTTAGAAGAAAGGATCAAAGTGTTCTGATACAATTGTACTAAGAGAAGGTGGAGAATATGTTGTGTGTATTATGTACAGGAGTGATAGGCTTTATATAGGACTATGGGTTGTCTCCAACCCCCATTTAAACAAAGAAGATTATAGAAAGACTTATAACTCAACATACACAAAATATGACTTTGAAATAAATTAAAAAATGGACACTTGTGCATTGTTCTTGTGTATTAATGAAGATGTTATCGCAAAATAGTTAAATTTTGTATATTTTTCAAAGTACAAAATTACATAAAGAAAACCACACAAAGTTTATGTAGATTGAATCAAAGTGTGGTATCAAAGTACATAAAACTAGTTGTATTGTTAAATATTGTTGTTTTTATAGACAATCAGTGAAGTCCTAACATTTTAATATTCAACAGATCAGGCCATCTATTTCTAGCTGATTCATGACCTTTGAAGTTACACAACATTAACTACCCACAAAAGGTGTGTTTCCCACATTATTATGTAGATATTTTAATGACAATTTATTGAACATGTATCAAGCAAGGTGCAGGAGAGGAATCAAGATCTGCACATTTTCATGGCAATTTCAATAAAGTCAGTTAGAAAGAATAAGTATCACAAGATTTCAATTGGGAATCAGTGGCTAAAGCTTAAAAGTAAAAAAGAAATTTGATCCATGTCAAATACTGACTTGGAAGAAATTGAAACCCCATTTCCTCACTGACCCATCATGCAAAAAGTATGCACAAATTGGGTTTGAAATTGGCATATAGTTCTTTGTCCATAGGATCCAGTTTCTCATGGAATATGTCTGATTAATACTAGGTTGTCAATGTATAGAGACTTTGAATCAAAAGGTAGTAAGGATGAATGCATTAGAGTTTATAATATAATGATCTGTTCTACACTTTCTATAATATCATGTACCCCTCTTTCCTTAATCAAACTCATCATCTCCAACATTTCTCTTTGTTTCATGTGAGTTTCTTATCCTAATCTTACAATTTACATATTCATCTAATTCACTTCACTTTAACTCTACTTAAAATTCTCCACTTCTATGTACATGTTGTATACTTAACTCATTTCTCCCCTTCTTTCTTTTACTTTGGTGTATATAATGCATTTTTCTCGATTTAATGATCCATTTTGCATAAATGATTATTTCTATCTTTTCCCTTGCATTGTTTTCACTAATGTTTTCCATATTTCATTTTTACAATTTTCATGTAATACAAATCATTAAGCTCTATTTTGAGTCTTATTTCATTTTCTTTTGATTTCATCCTATTCCTATCTCTTTATTTGACATACTTTACTATCGTGAGGCTTCAAAATCTATCCATCTCTTGTGTGTGTCATAGAATGTTCTTTAACTATTTTCTTCTTTACTTTACTTTATTTCAAATTGAAGAAAGTGCCTCAATTAATTGTAAGATTCCGTCTTTATATCCATTCTTTCTTCTTCATATAGTATGATATATACTAGTATGTGTCTTGAATCTATATTCCTTCTTACTTTATCGCCAATTTAGAGTTTCTTATCTAAAAAAACTAGATCTTGGATATCATTCACAACTCATTCTTAGTTATTATACACTTCCTTTATATTTTAACATCTTTGTATATGTATATTCTCACTACAATCAGATTCTACTCTTATTGCATTAATAACAGGAGCCATTAGATCCCAGTAAGGCATCATATCATCTTGACTAGGTCAGACATGCAATCCTGAACCATGCAAGAGCTAATTAGTATTATATATCTACTATTTATCTCAAACATGTGGAAATAATATCCACTTAAGCAAAGCTCATTCAAAACATAATTTCTAATCTACTTGCTAAAAATGTGTAAACAACAATTGAAGTAAATTGTTAGTGTACAAATATTTAAAAGAACCATTACTATATTGTAAAAATTGAATATCTCATTTCAAATATATAAGAGCATACATATTCATTTCCAAATAAAAAAAGAATATAAAATAGAAGTTGTATCAAATTCTATCTTTATCTTATTCTTTGATTACTTTATGGTCTTCTATGCATAACATTTCTAATGTTTCTCTCTAGACCATCCTCCTTCTAAACACCTGGATAGGGAATCCAAAGTAGAATAGATAGATTCTTGATACCATTCAACCTAAGTATTCAGCTAAAAGGCCAGGATATTCAAATATTTAGACTTCCCAGAGCTATTCACACATCATCTCTAAATTGCCACATGTATTTCTCCGATTTTTTATCTTAATGGTCCTTGATGACACATCCTAAGATCTAATACCACGTCATTACTATTGGTAATGTATGCTCATGGAGTCAATCATGTGATGATTGACATGGCATATATCATAAAGGATTTGATTAATACTCATAAAGGCAAGCTTCCAATTCATTCTGTTTTGTTCAATTATGAGATAATGAGGAAACATTATGAATGTGTAAAGAGTGACAATATCACTGATGTATGTCTTCAAGTACGTGACATGAAGAATGAGATCTTACAAATTCTAGGAGTATGTACATTCTTATTATGTCCCTAGTCAGTTATTATTGTGGAAGGTAGACAGATATCAGTAACACATAAGACTGGAGTGTGTGTTGGTTGATGACTAAATCTCATTAGTTATGATATGGCAATATCAAACCAAGAACACATATACATGTTAGAGAACAGTGTATCAGACGACCCACCTTGAGAGTGACGCATAGAAACTATCATTGGTAGTCATAGTTATTTCTCATAGTGAAGGTGTTTAGTGTGATTCTTAGACCTGAAATCAATGCACTCGTCACATGTTATTGGGTGTGCTTTGACATCATCAAACTCAGTACTGAAACTTGGGTTGTCATAACAGTGATGATTGAGTGACCTTTACACATGGTCATAGAATGTGAGTGATAGAGATGAAATTTGTCCCTCCTACTAGAGTTTGATATCATGGACACTTGATAAGAGAGACTGAGAAACTCATGTGCATGCACATGTGAATCAGTATATGATATTGAGATGACATTATCTCAGAAAGTTTGCTCTTGGTTCAAGGAAAATGAAATGAACATTGAGAGCATGATGATTCCATGCCTCAAGTTCACTCTGGATAATAGAGTCAAAGGAATTATACAATCACTGCAACACCTTACACATATTGTATGTTGAATTTGTTCTTCAACTTTCCATTCACTTGGGTAGCAGAGATGTGAAACAAGACACCACTCTATTCTTTTGATTCATAAGCAAGAAAGTTATGGACATTCACTACCAACGTTATATGGGACCTATAGGGTGACACACAAAGGAACTCGTCTAGAAGAGGAGTTTAATCTTGAATGATGATTGGATTGATTACTAAAGTGTTTTGGCACTCAATTCACACAATAGATCAGTTGACTGCACCCCAGCCGATTGTCTCATAGGGTGAGATGACCGTTTGGTTCCCTAGACAATCATCTAAAGTGTGTAGATGGCTGTTTGGGTCATCAGGTTGATCAGAAATTGAATTGGAAAATTTCTTCATAAATTGAGGTATGAATCGACCAGTTCATTTTGATGTACCGACTGGTTCAGATTGGCTCACTAGACAACCATCTAGGTGAGTGAGACAATCGTCTCTCATTTGCAAGATCACTCAATTAGGCCAGAGGAAGGTCTATATACTTTCCTAAATCATTTTATTTGCAAAATACTTGTGGTGCAAGGAATTAATGTTTAGCATTAACAGAAAATGAGTTACCAATTTCATATGTGATTAGGAAACTACAAAATGACTATCTCATAGTACGAGATGACCGTCTCATATTGCAAAACAACCATATGGACTTCCAGATGACTGTTCTGTGTCTTGCAAGTTGTGAAAATTCAAGATCTGTCGGTCCCTTCCACTCCTACACAGATGTCGAGCCCTGGCCCTAACTCCACCTATAAATAGTAGGGTACATGGGGCTTCACAGAGCATAAGAATAACACAAACAATTGAGAATCAATTACTCTGAGAATTGTTGTCCTCTCTGGTTGTGGTAACCATGAGAGCCCAAGCAAGTCCAACCTACCTAGGGAGGGATAGATACGTGAGAGAACAAGTGAGAATCATTGTTGTGGGAGAGCAAGTTGGTGACTAGTATGCCAATGGGAGGGACAACTCCTTCCTGTCTATTCAATTTGAATGATAGGATTTCTAGTTGGTCTATGTGGACTACTCTAGAGGTAGATGCTAGTAGGACAACATCAACCTGCAGTCCATGGCGAGACCACAATAGTCATTACAGAAGTTGTCCTGCCCACTGTTCATGGTGAAGAGCAGGAGCTACACCACCGCCATCTAAGAGCAACTAGAATATAGTTGCAACTATGATGAGTTGTAGTCACTGGACTTGTTCTAGGACTAGGTATAAACTCGTTAAATCATCCTTCATATTTCATAGTAGTTGATGTGATTATTATAGAATTGTTCTTACTCCAATCCCAATCCCACTACCTAGACAGTGGTAAAGGGATTGAAGCGCCCATCTCTAAGTGGCCCAAAAGGATCTCACACACTGGCATATATAATAAGAAATAACAACTCAGAAAAAAGGATATTTAAAGAAAAAACTAACACAAAAAAGATATTTGGCATATTTATCCTTTTCATCAGAGTTTATCAAGTGCGGAAGAGATCTAGTCAAGGTTCCATTTGGTTTACCTAAAATCAAGAAAATCATGACACAATCAACGCAATTGCATAGTACACTATCAAGAATAAGTAATGTAGTTTATACCAAAACAGTACACCTGATAGGACTAATATTCAAAGGTATAACGAGCGAATTTCCAAAACCAATATTTGTTTGACAAGAATTTTATTACAAATTTCCTATTCTGTTGATATCACGAAGCATGCTTATATTCTAATTTGGATCCATCACCCCAACAAGATGTGGGAGGTCACCAGGATCTTTCTCTCCATATGAGGTAGGAGGTCGATCGACTTTTACGAGTTCCACTCTCCGAATGAGGAGGTCTCTTATACTCAATGTCAACATTATCATCATCACAATACATGCAGTCATAATGGGTAATGTCATGTAAGTTTGAAAGTTTGTCTCAAAATATAATATAGGAAAAACATAACACTAATCAATAGGGAACAATAGATCAACCAAGTATATAGACAAGTATACAATCAAGAGATACATAAATGTATCATCAATACAATTAAGTAGGACATATAATATCATACCTTTCACTGAATATTTCAAGTACATATCTCAACAAGTAATAGGTCAATCCTTTGAGTCAGATCCTAAATCAACAAGATTAGATCAAGGGTCAAGATCTTGATGTTCAGAAGATCATGTTCCAATATTAAATATTAGAGTAACACTTTCCTATGTCAACCTTAGGGTTAGGTCATCCACTTATAATCAATAATAATTTAAGATGTCCAACATTATTCAAGTGTCAAGATTATTTCTAGTATGAATGGCCTACATAGGTGTTTTAGGAACATATTTTAACCCTAATTTTATGATAATTATCCAATTCATATTTCAAGTTTCTAGATCTTCATAAAGGGAGAAGTTCAATAGTCATGATCAGGGATTTCACAATATTTAGCACAATCATTATTACTAACTCCATCATCAAGCTTATTCATCACTTTATGGCATGAAATCATATTCAAGATTTGAACAAGACCCAATATACTAGTTTTATATAATTCATTAGTCAAGTCATTACTCCAGTGTCTCCAAGTAATCATCAAAGTCAAATTATTAGGGGTTTCAAGATTAATAAAAAAGTATAGTCATTAGATAATTTTGGATAATCAAAGATACTTCAAGAATATTAGAGAGATACATGTACAATCACGCCTCAAAAGTATTTTTAAACGATTCATTGGATTTTTCTGATCAAAATTTACTATTTGTTCATAATTATGGATCTAATATGCATTTATTATGCTTTAAACAAGATCATGCCATTTTAGTGATTATTTGTCAGAAAGAGAAAAGTACTTTAATTAGGAAAAATGAGGACCGTCTGATTACACAATTGGATGGCTAGGATCACGCCACATAGGAATTTGTCTTTGCTAGTTCAGATTGGTCCGATCCAAGATTTTTTCCAGTTCAATGCTTGATTGATTGGTTCAATAGCGGTTTAATTGGTTCAATGTCTCGTGGATCAGGCGGTCCAGGACTCTTTCTCTCCTATTCTAGTCATCACGGATGAGTACGCATACATAGCAGATGAGCTAATTGGATCTAGGGGAAAAGGGAGCACGAGGCTTTGAAAGAGGTAGTAGAGGTGTCGTTGAGCTTTTCTGATCCTTCACGAAGTGCATGGGTGCCTTGATCGAGGTGCTGCTCTTGTGGGGTCCGAACTATAAATCACGAGGTAAACTCAGCGGAAGCGTTCAATTAGCAGTGGAATTATAAAAAATCACTAAAAATTAAAACTTTTTGGAAAGAGATCTTTAAACCATAAAACTCTTTTATAAGAAAACAAGATAATTGTTTACAACATGGTTCACTATTACATCTCTATGGAATCACCTCTCGAGTGATTACATACATCCATTTCCATGTTATCTGTACAAGGCAAGATACAAAAAAAATCTCGAGGCATTAAGCCAAAAACCTCAGACCTACTGACTCCTAGGACCTGAGAGTACAGAGACGACATAAGACATACTATCTACGAGACTTGACAATCAGTATCTCCACCTGAGATTCACTGCTGCCCCTGATGCTATTGTTGTTGTTGTTGCTCATTCTTAGATGGATTCCTTCGTCCTCGGCGTCTACCTAAAAAGTAGAACCCCAGGGGGGTGAGACAATTGAATAATTGTCCCAGCGAGAGTTATAACTCTCCGCCAGAAGCTTTGTTATTGCAATAAGGAATAACAGTAAGCAGTATAATTATTAACATTTAACAGTAGGTTTAATGCCAAGTAAGCAACATTTCAATTATAACTTAATTGGATATCAATGCATATCTTATTAAAGGATATGAAGAACATGTATACTAACTATTTAACACAAACATTATAATTAATGTAACATCAATTGTTGTTTCTCATAGATCAACCTAAGCAGTTATGCTACACGGCTGATTATGTTTTCCAAACATTATTATGCCCTGTGGAGATGAGATATACCGCTCATACTCCAACTGACCGTTACGAAATCGCGTCGGTACCATACATAGGTCATCAAAAGAGCCGGATTCTTATGACATCATCTTCCTCAGTCAGTAAGAGGATTTACTTGCAGGACACTTGTGTCTCTGCTGTGATAGCTACCCAGGGTACTCTGGAACTTCACTATTAGAGTTATAATGGCGTTCTGTACTCTCTTCGTCATCGAAAGATCTCTTGTTTATCTCTCATCGATGCAGCATTGGTGATTCCCTTGGGAGATTGGTGATACATCATCCCGGCATAAACATATAATGAAGGATTGATAGGTTAATGGTACATCCTACATAAATTCCTACATTAGGACGTAAGGATATTCACGTCCATAAACCCCCATATACTCAAAAGTATATGTTCCAAGAGTTCCCTTAGGAAAACCTTTTTCACCATCATTTGGTCTCTGACAATGATGGATCTATGGTCAGGGCCCTACATGATATCATTATACTTGATTATTTAAGTACATTATAGCATTCTTTTAGCATCATGCATGTTTTCAAACATAAACCATTAAAACATTTTCTATAAAGAAAGAATACTACATGTATCAAGTTCAGTTTACATCCAATTATCATTAGGATGTCAATCCCTAACCATTTAATCATTATGATTCAGGAACATGGGTGTTCAAACCCTTAGATCATTATAATACTTGTTATCAAGTAATATCTTATCATCAGGTCATTTATCAACATGACCTTGATTATAACAATGCATATATTGCTCATGACTCTTACAACCTATCAATTTCATATGTTACTACTGAACTAGACAACATAGTATATCATCATTCATAAAGCTTATAACATGCTTTCAATGAATATGACATCATAACCCTTACCTGGTAATGATCAATTCTTTATAAAAACCTGCATGGTTAATACATTTGATAATAGGCAATTTATCTCTATATCAGCATAGTATAAAACAGAGATAACCTTTTAATTCAAGAGTTGTACCATTATGCCCTTAATAGGGTTAGGATTTCCATAATCAATTTAACTAGGGTTATTCCACCCCTTTTTACCTATAATAAGGTATAGTGATTCTTTATTACATGATTCATGCATAGGGTTCCATGCTTAAAAACATAGCCCAAACATAGGGTTAATGTACCCCACCTTTCAGTAATTAGGGTTTCCTATTCACATTATTAGTTCAACCCTAACATACTACTCCACCACTCTTGGGATCATACAAAGATATAATATGTGTTTGCTTTCGATTACTATACTCATCGTATATCATTAATGTTCATCAATTCTAAGTATTAGCCCATTTCTCTATCATATCATGTTATGATTACATCATACTCAATGATTTGGCTTACTCTCCTCCCAAGATGTATTAATCTACACTTATCGAGTATATTGAGTCCATTATGTCTCTATCACATGTAACTACTGATCATATACTCTTTGTGTCTCTTGTTTAAGTATAATGGTTTAGAGGTTCATCCAGGTATGATACCCTGAACTGTCGAATGTGATATCTATCATATCTTGATGTATCACTTTCTGCTCATTACCATCTTACTTAAGATAATTGGTTAACTCAATATTAATATATTTCTCTTTTGATACTTCATCCATTAACTTGTTTCTTTCCTCATATGGTGCATGTATCATATATCAGAATTATCCAAATATCTTTAATGATATAGGTTTAAACATTGTTGATGTAGGATAAACCATTATCAACTATTCTAGGTATCTCCATATTCAGGGTGTTATCTACATCATGCTTTGGTACACATCATTTCTAAGGATTTCATGCCCATCCTTATTGTAAGGTGCAAAACCAATTACTCATTCTTAGATATGTTTGGATCTATGCATCATCTTACTACTTAAATCCTTATTTATTGAGATTACCACATTTATCATTCACAGGGCTTACTAACCCTATTCTATATTCTTATGACATAATCATCTTATATAATTTATTTAGCTACACCTCATTTTAATGTACTATCTAGTAAACCATCTACAGGGTTTCATAATTAATAAGCCATAGATTAAGCTTACTATTCATCCTAATAGGGGTTTCCCATGACATCACCTCCAATTAGGGTTTCTATTCATATCACGTCTCCCATAGATTAGGTTTATGATTAATATCCAACCATTAGGGATTACTAATTCTCCTCATGACATTCCCCTATAATTAGGGTTTACTATTTCACATTACATGATTTACCCTAGAATCAAGGTTTACTATTCACTTCACAGTGAATTGAGCTTATGTCATCATTATGTATGAAAATTACTATCATTAATGCCTTCAAATTAGTTTAAGATTCATTAAACACCATAATTAGGGTTTCCATGATCTCACTATAAAGGATCATACCCTAATCATGTGTATTTATACATATTGAACGTATTTTACTTGACTTTCATTTATATTAGGAGCCTTCTCTCTCCTCTCACTAAAAGATGATGTTTACATCACTCTAGATTAGGTTAGGTCAAGTCAACTTTGATTAACATAAGTGTAAATCTGGGACCACTACCCTAAGCTCTAGTAGAGTTTCAGGAATGACGACTGGCCCCACAAACCACCACTAGCCTTAACTGCACGTTTTTTCCACTCACGCGCAAGCCAGGATCAACTTCCCGACTAGTCACCCATCCTAGTACTACTCCAAGCTGAGCACACTTAACTATGGAGTTCTTTAGAGATGGGCTCCCAGAAAAGGAGGTGCACCTTGGTGATATGGGTAGTCCAATCATTCCTTTTAAGATCATGTTATCCGAGGACTCAAATCCTGGGATGTTACAATCTCCCCCACTTAGACTCTTGACGTCCTCGTAAAGGCTCAGCTATAAGGCCTCATAATCTCTTCCCCATTTCAGTGCAGACCCACAATGGACCATGGACTCCCAGCTCCCGATCACGGAATACCAGCGCAAGGGTGGCTACGTCAACCATGGACAACCCTTTCCTACATGCCTGGACCGCACGACTCAAGACTGGCATGTCATGCCCATGTGGGCCCCACCTACTGGAGGGGAATTGGCTCTGATACCATTTGTAACATCTGGGCCCACTTCCCTAAGCTCTAGTAGAGTTTCAGGAATGATGACTGGCCCCACAAACTACCACTAGCCTTAACTGCACGCTTTTTGTCCACTCACGCGCAAGCCATGATCAACTTCCCGACTGGTCACCCATCCTAGTACTAATCCAAGCTGAGCACGCTTAACTATGGAGTTCTTTAGAGATGGGCTCTCAGAAAAGGAGGTGCACCTTGGTGATATGGGTAGTCCAATCATTCCTTTTAAGATCATGTTATCCGAGGCCTCAAATCCTGGGATGTTACAATAAGTCAAGTCATCACTATCATGTCATTAGGGTTTGCTTGATCAAGGGGTGTTTGATTAGTTGAACCCTTCATGAGTGCCTTGATAATGTTCACCATTAATCATAGCATACCTCAACCAACTCATTACTTGTTCCCACATTGTCTTTAGGTATGATTAGGGTTTGAGTTAATCAACCATTGAACCATCTAAGCCTTCAAAACATTAAGCATTCTTAACCCTAAAAGTCCCCAAACAGTTTCACACTTCAACCTCCAAACGGTTTTGAAACCGTTTGGAAGGGTTGACCGTTTGGTACCTTTGACCTTCAAGACAGCATGAACAAGACCACACTCAAGACTATTTGCCCTTAAACGGTCTTGAAACCGTTTAATCATGTTGACCGTTTAGCCAAGTTTGACTTTGAAACCGTTTGAGCAAATCAGCCTTGAAACCGCATAAGCCTAAACGGTTTTGAAACCGTATGAGTCCAAACGGTTTTGAAACCGTTTGGTACCAAACGGTCTTGAGACCATTTGCCCCCAAATGTTCTTGAGACTGTTTGGATTCAAACGGTCTTGAGACCGTTTGATCCAAAGACCTCAAAACTGCATGGACCTAAAAAGTGCATCAACGCTTGCAATTGATTAGGGTTTCCAATGTTGAACCCCTCAATTGATCTCATACTTGATAGCCACATATCAATTGAGTTAATTGGGTTAATCCTTAACCAATTTGACACTCAATTGATCCTCAATTGGTCACCAATTAGGGTTAGGACCAATTGGATTAGGGTTTGAAATCGATCAGCCTTCAACATCCATCAACATGAATCTAATTGAAGTTGAACCCATGAACTATCACCCAATTGGGCAATGACTTGACCCCAAATGGTCTTGGGATCATTTGGACATCCTCCAAACGGTCTTGAGACCGTTTGCCCAAAGTTTCATAAAAAACTAAGTCAATTTGTTAAGGGTTGAACCCTAATTAGGTCACCAAATCAGCACTTTGATTGTTTCAACAACCTATGGTGATTGGACCTTCAATTGATTAAATTACTTTAACCCTAGACCTACAAACGGTTTTGGATGATAACTAAATGGTCTTCAGACCGTTTGGGTGATCCCCAAATGGTTTTGAAACCGTTTGGGCCACTCAACCCAAACTTCAACATGATCGGTCCATAAAATCAGCAAATGAACCCGATTAGGGTTTAGATGATTAAAGTGCCTTCAACTTGAGATTTACTTGCAATTAGATAATAATTCTTTGTAGGTGATTAATTCATAATGTGTCCAGAAGACCCTCAAATGGTCAACACCTAGTCAACCCCCCCCAAACGGTCTTGGAGACCGTTTGAATCTAAACAGTCTTGCAAACCGCATGAGTCCAAACGGTTTTGCAAACTGTTTACCACCAAAGGTGGGAGACTGTTTGATAAATTTACCTTGATATTCACGCCCATCATCTTCTACCTTGAGAATAAGGTCTGTTTTTCACGGTTTTGCTTGCAAAAGTGCAAGGGACGATAGGGAAAAGAAGAACAAGCAACTATCGCATAGAAAGAGAGATGCATAACAAAGCATAAGGGTTTAGAGTTATAAAACCTGCCTTAAAGTTGGTCCTAGAGCTCCAAGCTTCCAAACTCTAATGGCATCTTGAGCTCCACAGGTCGTCCAAGGTGTTTTCTTCAAGAATTGGTTGGAAGGGATGGCTAGAAAGAAGAACTAAGTAAGAAAGACCATAGAACCAACCTTGCAACATGATTTCCTCCATGAATCCGAGCAAGATGATGATCAAAGCTTACCTAGAACTGGTTGGCCGTTCTCCTCTTTTCCAGAGCTATGTCTTAGTCGGTCCAAGCATGGGGATAAGTGAAGAAGTGAAGGAAACGGTTCCTTGGTTTGCAAAGAAAGGAGTATATATACATTGGGTAAAACTTCAACATAAGGACAACTAGTTTCTTGATTTCTCATCTAGGTCCTTCCCTTCCTTTAGGCACGTTCCTTCTCCTATGCTTAGGTAAAAACTCATCTTAAACCCAAGATCTAAAGGTAAAGAAAGCCAGCTTCATACTAAGTTACACATATAAAAGGGTCATTATACTTACAACTTGATTATTGTATTCTCAAGAATTATCCTTCTTATCCGATTATTCAAATGAAGTGTTCTTTTCACCAATTTACTCTAAATGATGTCAAGATTCATAAAAGATACTCTAGAAGGTATATTTTACATATTGCACCCCATGTTTTGGGTATATTGCACTTTACACCAAAATTAGGGTTTTAAGCACAAGGATTGCTCCACAAGCTGCATCTAGGTGCCGAAGCTTGGAGAATCCATCATACTTCATCAAATTCATTTCTTATGATGTCTCATCATCAGAGGAACATCTAAACATGTGCAATTTGCAATTTAACCCCTCTAATTGGGTAATTTGCACATAGGTCCCTATATTACAAAACAATACTACAACATTGTTTAAAAAGGACAGAGATGGAAATATATGTTCCTCAGAAGCTTTAATTACATACCAAAAAATGATCACAAGCATCTAATTATATAATTAAGCAAAACACCTAGGGTTAGTCCATAACCCAGGTCAGGGATGTTACAAATTATAAACCCCTAACAAGGATTTTGCCCCTGAAATCCTAGAAAGAAAAGCGGAAGCAGACATTATTTAAGCATCATATCATTACATCCTTAGATAACATTTCGTTATTATGGAGATATTATAAGTTTTGATCAACTTTTCTTAAGATCACACTCATGCTCTGTTATTTATTTTGAGACTATATAAGTGCTTCCATACCTTGATTGTGTCATCACATCTGATAACACCATACTAACCTTCCTTATTATTTACACTAATTATCTCATTAGTTGTACATTCCCTTATCATAGGGAAAGGTTACTTATCAAACAAGGACTTATTTGAAAGGTATCTTGGAGAAAGATATGTTTATGAAGGACATAAACCCCTAACATGTGATGTTCATATTATTTTGTATGTTTAATTTGATTTCATAGTTAACCATTCCAGGTAATTAATATAAATCATTTCATATATTATTACATTCTTATTTTGGTACCTATCACATGTGTTATCAACACATTACATCTTTTTCTTCCTTTCATCATGGGACATTACTTATTACATATATTCTCACCTTGGAACGAAAGTCCAGGTAAACTGATACCTTTATAGGTATTCACCATATAAACATCTTTATTATTATTCTTACAATTTTACTAGTCATGGTAGACCTCCTTTATTCCCATATTTCTTATTTCATGATACTCATTAGATTGTCTCAGAATGACTGCTTGATCAGAGCAATTAAAAAGGTAACAATCTAAGAGTTTCCATATTTACTTTATCATCAGCAACTGTATACCTGGCCAGGGTATATATATACTGAGATAAGGTAATATGCACTTGTATACTACCATATTCCTTCTCTTTTCTTTTCACCAAAAGTATAAGTACTAATCTTACTGAATTTTCTATCCAGACCAATTCTTTAATACCTCATCTTTTTATGGAGGTAAGCATGCAACATGAAACATCTATTTTATACAACATCATAAGTCTTTATAGGACTAATCAAGGAAGGTTCAATCAATTGCATTTTCAATTTTTATCCAAAAGATCATACAAGACATATAAGAAATATCATTTATTTTGTCTAACCTGTCATGGCTTGAGGATTATTCATTATCTCAGGCTGATTCTACCTCAGAGGTTGATTTGCCATAACATTTTTGGCTGGGCAATCTCTTACCAGATGCCCTACCTATCCACATTGATAGCAAGTTTTGGGTTCCTGGTGTGGTCTAAAGGGTTCCTTACCCTTTCTGGATAACCATTGCCTTGGTGTACTAGGTCATGGTTGTGTTGGTGATACCAGAAACTTCTTCCTTTTGGAACTACCAAGTCTCTGCTCCTAGGTTTGGATAGGCCTTTTCTCAATTCTTCCCTTATATTTCTTTTCAGGACAACTAGGTCTGATGTGTCCAGGCTTCCTACACTTATAGTAGGTCCTGTTTTCTGGTAGGATTCTAACCCCTATATTACTGTATATTGATTCAACAGACTGAGGTTGAGAACAGGCTTGTTCTAAGTTCAAAGCTTCATCATTTACGATTGCTTCAACCTACTGTTGTGGGCTACATATTTTGTTGATATCCAAAACATCATCATTAGGAGCTGGTAATATGGGTTGCATTGCTAGTGCTTGATCTACTAGATACATCATGGTTGCCCTAAATTCCCCAACAGTGATTCCTAAGGAAGGATTCCTTATCATGGTTGGATTAGCTAGGGGGATCTTAGGTAATTGTCCCTCTCTTGCTTGCTCCTCTGCACCTCTTCTTGGTGTAGCATTGTTGCTCTCTACAGCAAACTCCTTGTCCGATCCAGTCATCTTCAAGTTCTTCTCCTCCTATGTGAGCAGAAGATACCATCAGATACACTGGATGACACTTAGAACAGACTCTACTACCTTAGTCCTATGTCTCTGTAGACTCAGCGAACCTAGAGCTCTGATACCACTTAATTGTGGGGTCTGTACCATAAAACATGAGGTAAACTCAGCAGAAGCGTTCAATTAGCAGTGGAATTATGAAAAATCACTAAAAATTAAAACTTTTTGGAAAGAGATCTTTAAACCATAAAACTCTTTTATAAGAAAACAAGATAATTATTTACAACATGGTTCACCATTACATCTCTGTGGAATCACCTCTCGAGTGATTACATACATCCATTTCCCTGTTATCTGTACAAGGCAAGATACAACAAAAATCTTGAGGCATTAAGACAAAAACCTCAGACTTACTGACTCCTAGGACCTGAGAGTACAGAGATGACATAAGACATACTATCTATGAGACTTGACAATCAGTATCTCCACCTGAGATTCACTGCTGCCCCTGATGCTGTTGCTGCTGTTGTTGCTCATTCTTAGATGGATTTCTTCATCCTCGGCGTCTACCTAAAAAGTAGAATCCCACGAGGGTGAGACAATTGAATAATTGTCCCAGCGAGAGTTATAACTCTCCGCCAGAAGCTTTGTTATTGCAATAAGGAATAACAGTAAGCAGTATAATTATTAACATTTAATAGTAGGTTTAATGCCAAGTAAGCAACGTTTCAATTATAACTTAATTGGATATCAAAGCATATCTTATTAAAGGATATGAAGAACATGTATACTAATTATTTAACTCAAAAATTATAAACAATGTAACATCAATCATTGTTTCTCATAGATCAACCTAAGCAGTTATGCTACATGGTTGATTATGTTTTCCAAACATTATTATGCCCTGCGGAGATGAGGTATACCGCTCATACTCCAACCGACCATTACGAAATCACGTCGGTACCATACATAGGTCATCAAAAGAGCCGGATTCTTATGACCTCATCTTCCTCAGTCAGTAAGAGGATTTACTTGTAGGACATCTTGTGTCTCTGCTGTGATAGCTACCCAGGGTACTCTGGAACTTCGCTATTAGAGTTACAGTGGCATTATGTACTCTCTTTGTCATTGAAAGATCTCTTGTTTATCTCTCATCGATGTGGCATTGGTGATTCCCTCGGGATATTGGTGATACATCATCCCGACATAAACATATAATGAAGGATTGGTATGTTAATGGTACATCCTACATCAATTCCTACATTAGGACGTAAGGATATTCACATCCATAAACCCCCATATACTCAAAAGTATATGTTCCAGGAGTTCCCTTAGGAAAACATGTTTCACCATCATTTGGTCTCTGACAATGATGGATCTATGGTCAGGTCCCTACATGATATCATTATACTTGATTATTTAAGTACATTATAGCATTCTTTTAGCATCATGCATGTTTTCAAACATAAACCATTAAAACATTTGCTATAAAGAAAGAATACTACATGTATCAAGTTCATTTCACATCCAATTATCATTGGTATGTCAATCCCTAACCATTTAATCATTATGATTTAGGAACATGGGTGTTCAAACCCTTAGATCATTATAATACTTGTTATCAAGTAATATCTTATCATCAGGTCATTTATCAGCATGACCTTGATTATAACAATGTATATATTGCTCATGACTCTTATAGCCTATCAATTTCATATGTTACCACTGGAACTAGACAACATAGTATATCATTATTCATAAAGCTTATAACATGCTTTCAATGAATATGACATCATAACCCTTACCTGGTTATGATCATTTCTTTATAAAAACATGCATGGTTAATACATTTGATAATAGGCAATTTATCTCTATATCAGCATAGTATAAAACAGAGATAACCTTTCAATTCAAGAGTTGTACCATTATGCCCTTAATAGGGTTAGGCTTTCCATAATCAATTTAACTAGGGTTATTCCACCCCTTTTTACCTGTAAGAAGGTATAGTGATTCTTTATTACATGATTCATGCATAGGGTTCCATGCTTAAAAACATAACCCAAACTTAGGGTTAATGTACCCCACCTTTCAGTAATTAGGGTTTCCTGTTCACATTATCAGTTCAACCCTAACATATTACTCCACCACTCTTGGGAGCATACACAGATATAATATGTGTTTGCATTCGATTAATATACTCATCGTATATCATTAATGTTCATCAATTCTAAGTATTAGCCCATTTCTCATTCATATCATGTTATGATTACATCATACTCATTGATTTGGCTTACTCCCCTCCTAAGATGTATTAATCTACACTTATCGAGTATATTGAGTCCATTATGTCTCTATCACCGGTAACTACTTATCATATACTCTTTGTGTCTCTTATTTAAGTATAATGGTTTAGAGGTTCATCCATGTATGATACCCTAAACTGTCGAATGTTATATTTATCATATCTTGATGTATCACTTTCTTATCATTACCATCTTACTTAAGATAATTGGTTAACTCAATATTAAGATATTTCTCTTTTGATACTTCATCCATTAACTTGTTTCTTTCCTCATATGGTGCATGTATCATATATCAGAATTATCCAAATATCTTTAATGATATAGGGTTAAACATTGTTGATGTAGGATAAACCATTATCAACTATTCTAAGTATCTTCATATTCAGGGTGTTATCTACATCATGCTTTGGTACATATCATTTCTAAGGATTTCATTTCCATCCTTATTGTAAGGTGCAAAAGAAATTACTCATTCTTAGATATGTTTGGATCTAGACATCATCTTACCACTTAAATCCTTATTTATTGAGATTGCCACATTTATCATTCACAAGGCTTACTAACCCTATTCTATATGTTTATGACATAATCATCTTATATAATTGATTTAGCTACACCTCATTTTAATGTACTATCTAGTAAACCATCTCTAGGGTTTCATAATTAATAAGCCATAGATTAAGCTTACTATTCATCCTAATATGGGTTTCCCATGACATCACCTCCAATTAGGGTTTCTATTCATATCATGTCTCCCCTAGATTAGGTTTATGATTAATATCCCACCATTAGGGATTACTAATTCTCCTCATGACATTCCCCTAGAATTAGGGTTTACTATTTCACATTACATGATTTACCCTAGAATCTGGGTTTACTATTCACTTCACAATGAATTGAGCTTATGTCATCATCATGTATTAAAATTACATCATTAATGCCTTCAAATTAGTTTAAGATTCATTAAACACCATAATTAGGGTTTCCATGTTCTCACTATAAAGGATCATACCCTAATCATGTGTATTTATACATATTGAAGGTATTTTACTTGACTTTCATTTATATTAGGAGCCTTCTCTCTCCTCTCACTAATACATGATGTTTACATCACTCTATATTAGGTTAGGTCAAGTCAACTTTGATTAACATAAGTCAAGTCATCACTATCATGTCATTAGGGTTTGCTTGATCAAGGGGTGTTTGTCTAGTTGAAACCTTCATGAGTGCCTTAATAATGTTCACCATTAATCATAGCATACCTCAACCAACTCATGACCTGTTCCCTCATTGTCTTTAGGTATGATTAGGGTTTGAGTTAATCAACCATTGAACCATCTAAGCCTTCAAAACATTAAGCATTCTTAACCCTAAAAAGTCCCCAAACGGTTTCACACTTCAACCTCCAAACGGTTTTGAAACCGTTTGGAAGGGTTGACCGTTTGGTACCTTTGACCTTCAAGACCGCATGAACAAGATCACACTCAAGGCCATTTTCCCTTAAACGGTCTTGAAACCGTTTAATCATGTTGACCGTTTAGCCAAGTTTGACTTTGAAACCGTTTGAGCAAATCAGCCTTGAAACCGCATAAGACTAAACGGTTTTGAAACCGTATGAGTCCAAACAGTTTTGAAACCGTTTGGTCCCAAACGATCTTGAGACCGTTTTCCCCCAAACGGTCTTGAGACCGTTTGATCCAAAGACCTCAAAACCGCATGGACCTAAAAAGTGCATCAACGCTTGCAATTGATTAGGGTTTCTAATGTTGAACCCCTCAATTGATCTCATACTTGATAGACACCTATCAATTGAGTTAATTGGGTTAATCCTTAACCAATTTGACACTCAATTGATCCTCAATTGGTCACAAATTAGGGCTAGGACCAATTGGATTAGGGTTTGAAATCGATCAACCTTCAACATCCATCAACATGAATCTAATTGAAGTTGAACCCATGAACTATCCCTCAATTGGGCCATGACTTGACCCCAATCGGTCTTGGGATCGTTTGGACATCCTCAAAACAGTCTTGAGACCGTTTTCCCAAAGTTTCATCAAAAACTAAGTCAATTTGTTAAGGGTTGAACCCTAATTAGGTCACCAAATCAGCACTTTGATTGTTTCAACAACCTATGGTGATTGGACCTTCAATTGATTAAATTCATTTAACCCTAGACCTCCAAATGGTTTTGGGTGATCACTAAACTGTCTCGAGACCATTTGGGTGATCCTCAAACATTTTTGAAACCGTTTGGGCCACTAAACCCAAACTTCAACATGATCGGTCCATAAAATTAGCAAACGGACCTGATTAGGGTTTAGATGATGAAAGTGCCTTCAACTTGATATTTACTTGCAATTAGATAATAATTCTTTGTAGGTGATTAATTCATAATGTGTCCAGAAGACCCTCAAATGGTCAACACCTGGTCAACCCCCCCAAACGGTCTTGGAGACCATTTGAATCTAAACGGTCTTGCAAACCGCATGAGTCCAAACGGTTTTGGAACCGTTTGGTCCCAAACGGTTTTGCAAACAGTTTGGACCAAAGGTGGGAGACCGTTTGATAAATTTACCTTGATATTCATGCCCATCATCTACTACCTTGAGACTAAGGTCTGTTCTTCATGGTTTTGCTTGCAAAAGTACAAGGGAGGATAGGGAAAAGAAGGACAAGCAACTATCACATAGAAAGAGAGATGCATAACAAAGCATAAGGGTTTAGAGTTATAAAACCCACCTTATAGTCGGTCCTAGAGCTCCAAGATTCCAAACTCTAATGGTGTCTTGAGCTCCATAGGTCGGCCAAGGTGTCTTCTTCAAGAATTGTTTGGAAGGGATGGCTAGAAAGAATAACTAAGTAAGAAAGACCATAGAACCAACCTTGCAACATGATTTCCTCCATGAATCCGAGCAAGATGATGATCAAAGCTTACCTAGAACTGGTTGGCCATTCTCCTCTGCTCCAGAGCTCTGTCTTAGTTGGTCCAAGTAAGGGGATAAGTGAAGAAGTGAAGGAAATAGTTCCTTGGTTTGCAAAGAAAGGAGTATATATACTTTGGGTAAAACTTCAACATAAGGACAACTAGTTTCTTGATTTCTCATCTAGGTCCTTCCCTTCCTTTAGGCACGTTCCTTATACTATGCTTAGGTAAAAACTCATCTTAAACCCAAGATCTGAAGGTAAAGAAATCCAACTTCTTACTAAGTTGCACATATAAAAGGGTCATTATACTTACAACTTGATTATTGTATTTTCAAGAATTATCCTTCTTATCTGATTATTCAAATGAAGTGTTCTTTTCACCATTTTACTCTAAATGATGTCAAGAGACATAAAAGATACTCTAGAAGGTATATTTTACATATTTCACCCCATGTTTTGGGTAAATTGCACTTTACACCAAAATTAGGGTTTTAAGCACAAGGATTGCTCCACAAGCTGCATCTAGGTGCCCAAGCTTGGAGAATCCATCATACTTCATCATATTCATTTCTTATGATGTATAATCATCAGAGGAACATCTAAAAATGTGCAATTTGCAAGTTAACCCCTCTAATTGGGTAATTTGCACATAGGTCCCTATATTACAAAACAATACTACAACATTGTTTAAAAAGGACAGAGATGGAAATATATGTTCCTCAGAAGCTTTAATTACATACCAAAAGATGATCACAAGCATCTAATTACATAATTAAGCAAAACACCTAGGGTTATTCCATAACCTAGGTCAGAGATGTTACAACTCTAGTGAGGGAAAAATGCCCAATACAACCCACTGTTTGAAGAAGTAGGAGATCTAGGAAACAAAAAGGGTGCTCGAGGCCCATAGAGAGACAAAGAATGATGCTCTAAGAAAGATGAGGTGGAGATGAATCTCAGGAGGCTTTTTATAGCGTCTAGGGGTGGATTTAGGGTTAAAGGAGTCAGGGTAGAAGTCATGCTCACTGGAGTGAGATGAGCAAATGAGAGGATCATTTTTATGGTGAAACCAACCTTCAATAGTGGTCAAAGTAGGACTGGGCAGTTTGAAATTGCAAGGCAAGGCTTTTTGTTCACTCAGAAATCAAAGTGGGGTTATGGGCGGGAGATCGACCATTATGACGGCCTTGTCTCCTCCCGAAAATTAGCGGGAGGTAGGAGACAACCTCTTGGCTGCTTGATCAAGTCTCCAATCCATGGGATTCTAATATGAGGGCCAAGGTTTGTCCCTAAAGTGGCCCACGGATCGCTGACTTGGAAGAGCCCCAAATAAAAGGCAAATAAAGGGATTTTCAATACATTTACTTCAAGAAGTTGTAGAAAATAGTAGGAAAGTCTAAATGGGATGAAAATTGGACAAAAATGTGTAGATCATTTAGAAAAAGTTTCAAAACCAAAAGATGAAGTTATACGGGAAAATATATCTCTTTTAGAAAATTTGATGATTAAACATAATTTGTGTCACAATGTGTATAAAATTCACATTGATTACCATAATTCAAATTTGAGTGTCAATAGTGATCAAGTAGATAAGAAAAAGTTAATTTGACATCATGAGTGAATATAAAGATGGAAAAAGAGTAATTAATTCAAAATTATGAAAAATGCACTTTTTCACATCCTTCCCTCCTTATAAAAAATTTCCCCAAAATTCAAAAACATCCTCAAAATTTGGGACTATTCAACCTAAGTCATATCCTTAAATACTATAACATCCTCCACTATATAATCAAAATCATGTCCTAAACATTATAACCACATCATACACTTGCATTGATCCATTAAGAGGTCAAAATATCTCAGCTCACTAATTGAGTTCACTTTCAATTCATGTCTCCATATTGAGTGAAATTGGGATCGAGAGTCAAGATTATACATCATGAATTAAATTTAGTCATGTACTAACCAATACATGATTCAAGAGTCAAGATTCAAAATATTCATATCTTGGGCAAGTGTAGGGTTTTAATTCCTATCCAGAATACAAGTGTGGTCATTCACCCCTAACATCAATCAAGCAATATTTGAGATTTCAATATCAATTTCTTTATCAAATATAGTCAAGGTGGGTGAATGATCCAGACCCAGGTTATTTTAGGAAATTAACCTATACATAATTTCAATATTACCGTACTCAAAATACAAACTAGTCAAGATCTCAAGATTTTGAGTCAAAGGTTAAAACAAAGAATGATCTATTGTAGGTCAATATAATTCAATGCTATATGAGCGGTTTAAAATTTCAAAATTTGAGTATGGGGAGTTAAAATTCAAATCAGATATGAATTTTTAGATCCAAAGATAGGTTATGAATCATAGAGTAAAAAGCTAAAACAACATGGCATCATGTTTCCATTTTCAAAGGTACAGTGAGTACAAGGTTTATTTCAAAAAGTTACAAGGGGTTGCATAATCAACATATCATAAACTAGATCTAGTGGTGATTTCATTGGTTGCAATTGCACATGTCCTCCTTTGCAATTCCAACCTCTATTTTTGTCTCTATCTCCATGACTACGGGCTTGGATGTAGGGGTAAAGGCAGTCATGGTGACTGGGACTCCTCTAGGAATTATTGATGTTGTGTATCTCGACCATTTGGTCATAGAATCCATCAGTATCTTATTTTGAACTTCCCAAGCATCATCCCTATTATCATCATTGAGCCTAGTTATTTTTCCTTTGTCTACATCATCCTTAACTTTTCCTTCAAGAATTTTGTTTTTAGTATTCCTTTTATCAATCTTCTCTCCTTGATCATTATTGGTTCTAGAGGATCTTGCTTTATGACTACGGGTTTGTGGGGCCACCTACAAGGTACTTTCATTTTGAGTCCTTTAGTCACATAGGCCGAGTTAAGAGTATATCACATTATAAGATATTCATTGTTTCAAAATTATTTTGTAACTTTGTTGATTCTCATACCACTCAAAAATAGGGAGAGTGCCTTTTGTATCGTAGTCTTACATCATGGTTTCTAGATTTCTAATACTTAATAATTTGATGGCATAATCATGATGTGTATCAAATAGGGTAAGAAGTTACTTAGCTATGTTTTGAGGTTTAGTCAAAAATAGGGAAACATGGACACTGATCAAATAGAGACCTCATCAACAATGATGTATAAGGTATAAGTTCTCCTTATTTAACCATGTCAGAATGTTGATCATTTATCTCAAACATAGGGAGCATGTAGTCTAGTTTTGGAGAAATCGAATTTACATGATATGAGCATGAGTATTTGATTTCAAAATTTTCATTGATGAAGATCGAGTTTTAAACTAAGGTCAAATCATGGCATCAATATTCACAATTTCTAGTAACTTTTATTTTTTGCATACATAAGTTACCCATAATTGAGAAATCATATGGTAAGAGGTCATGAGAGATGGATTACATGAGGAGATGAGAAGACTACATAATCATCATCTACTTGGGTGGCTTAGGGGAGTCCTTAATGAAGAGATGAGATGCTAGATGACTCTCTAGGGTTTCAAGGGAGAACCTTTAGGTCCAGTTCTGGATCAATTAAGGCCAGGTAGAGCGGGGAACCTCATCCACCATGAAGACTGATAGAAGTGGGGATTCAACTCCAAGCCTAGACACCTCAATTTTCACAATTGTGGACTTTAGGATTTCTTGGGTTCAAGGGACTCGAGATGTTATTTACTTAAAGTATATGGGAGTGTGTATGATCTGATACCAACTATCCCAGAACCGCTCTTACTCCAATCCCAATCCCATAGCCTAGATGGTGGTAAAGGGATTCAAATGCCCATCTCTAAGTGGCCCAAAAGGATCTCACACATTGGCATATACAATACGAAATAATAACTCATAAAATAGGATATTTAAAGAACAAACTAACCCACAAAGGAGATTTTGTAGAGTCGTCCTTATCATTAGAGTTTATCAAATGCGGAAGAGATCTAGCCAAGGTTCCATTTGATTTACCTAAAATCAAGAAAGTCATGACACAATCAATGCAATTGCATGGTATGCTATCAAAAACATGTAAAATAGTTTATAGAAAAATAGTGCACTTGGAAGAACTTATATACAAAGTTATAACAAGAAATTTTCCAAAACCTACATTTGTTCAACAAGAATTTTGTTACAAATTTCCCATTATGCTGATATTGAGAAGCATGCTTATAGTCTAATTTGTCTCCATCACCCCAACAAGATGGGGGGGGGGTTCACCAAGATCCTTCTCTCCACATGAGGTAGGAGGTCAATATACATGTAAAAGTTCAACCCTCTAAATGAGGAGGTCTCTTGTACTCAATATCAACATATCATCATCATAATACTAGCAATCATAATGGGTTTTGTCATTTATGTTTCAAGTTTGTCTCAAAATATAATATAGCAAAAATAGAAGACTAATCAATAGGGAATAGTATCTCAACCAAGTATATAGCCAAGTATAAAATCAAAAGATACATAAAAGGTATAATCAATACAAACAAGGAGGAGATATAATAGTGTACCATTGTCAAAGATTTAGAGTACAGATCTCAACAAGTAATACGTCAACCCTTGGAGTCAGATCTTAAATCAACAAGATTGAATCAAGGGTCAAGATAATGATGTTTATAAGATCATGTTTCAATATTCAAGATTAGGGTTACACTTTCCAATGTCAACCTTAGGGTTAGGTCATCCACTTATAATCAATAATATTTCAAGATGTTCCGCATTATTCAAGTGTCAAGATTATTTCTAGTATGAATGACCTACCTAAGTATTTTAGGAACATATTTTAACCCTAATTTTTTGAACATTATCCAAGTCATATTTCAACTTTCCAGGTCTTCATAAAGGGAGAAGTGATGTGGTTTTTGAATGCACTAGCAAATTCACCCGGGGCTGAAATCCCCGAGCTTTTACCAAAACCAAGTGCAACAATACCACCCGCAAGCGGACGGGTCTTATCGCAGTATAGTTGAGGATCGAACCCAAAGGACAATGTTTTTAAAAATCTTTGTCAGTTAGATCTAGCTCAAGTAAAACTAATATTTAGAACAAAAGGGTGATTTGGGTTGTTTAAACTAATTGTAGGAAAGTAAAAGCTGAATTAAAGATAGGTTCGGATCAAAGATATGGAATCGCTGGGATGGTACCGGGTTTGACCACCACTACACACACAAACATACTCCTTTGCAAAAAATCCAGGCAAGATATAACATTTCAAGTAGAGCTGCTGCAGAACCCCCCATACGGGCGTTAGGTCCGCGTAAGCATCACCATAGGCAGCAGATTTCTCGTCGCCATCTAGATCACATGTCTTACGACTCTGAAGATACATAAATCCACGGAGGTTGTGAACCCCCCATACTGGCGTTAGACGCACAGAAGCGTCACCGAAGGCTAGATGGCTCATCCCCTTGCGGATCATACACTTACTACCTCGATGAAATCCCATCCTATTTCTAGTTTGGGAGTCAGCTGCGTTAACCGATAAACAAGCAGGAGGGTGACATGCAAGGAAACATCGACGTTTAGCAAGATGATACAAAATACCACTAAGGTTGTGAACCCCCTATACAGGCGTTAGGCGCACAGAAGCATCACTGAAGGCTAGATGGCTCGTCCCCTCGCGGATCATACACTTACTACCTCAAGGAATCCCCTTCTATTTCTAGTCAGGGAGTCAAACTCGTTAAACGACGTTCGAACCCATGCATTGAAGTTATCGCAACATAGGGAGCACAAAGATGAAAACAAGCATATAACCAACCTACAAGCTTAACGATAAACAACAAAATGAAGAGTTATATATATTGCCATGGAAAGATTAACAAAAGAACATGATTTGCATGGGCAGCGGGGCTAGTCCCCGCACCCCAGCGAAAGAGGAGTACTCGCTCATGATGCGAGATACAAGAAGGATAGGAGAGAGAGAGATCCGCCATGAGCTCAGTGCAGAGGGTGGACGCAGCCCGGTGAAGAATATGCGCTCCTTACTCCGTATTCTTTCTCTTCTTGGCCTCCTTGGATGCAACACTAGCAGTAGATGGAGTGGAACTTGATCGGGGTGGTGCTCTGGCAGCCTATCGGCGTCCGGATCCGATGCCTTCAAATGGGGACCCTGGGGGTCTATTTATATGTTCAGATCTGACCCCAAACGGTTTGGAGACCGATTGGGCGCCAAACGGTCTTGAGACCGTTTGGGCACCAAATGGTTTGCTTCGATCGGTCCTGGCCTTGGCGTGGTCATGCGGCTTTAGTTCTTCAATCGATCCTTGCACTTGCGTCGAACGGTCTTGGGACCGCACGGGACCAAACAGTCTTGAGACCGCATGGGACCAAACGGTCTTGAGACCGCATGGGACCAAACGATCTTGGGACCGTATGGGACCAAACGGTCTTAAGACCGCATGGGACCAAACGGTCTTGGGACCGTATGGGACCAAACGGTCTTGGGACCGCATGGGACCAAACGGTCTTGGGACCGCATGGGACCAAACGGTCTTGGGACCGTATGGGACCAAACGGTCTTGGGACCGTATGGGACCAAACGGTCTTGGGACCGTATGGGACCAAACGGTCTTGGGACCGCATGGGACCAAACGGTCTTGGGACCGCATGGGACCAAACGGTCTTGAGACCGCATGGATTTCTTTGGCAGCCGGTTTCGTCATTCGTTCTTCGTGTATTCCGCCAAACAGTCTTGGGACCGCGTGGACCCAAACGGTCTTGAGACTACAAGGATCCAAATGGTCTTGAGACCGTATGCATGGAGTTACTTTATTTTCCTGCATTAAATGAAAGATATTTAGTTAAAATCTTGATTATTGAATCAACTAAGTAGTTTTGTGCATTATGATTCATATTAGGGTGAAAAGATGTGGAATAGAGATGAAATTGTTCCAAAAAGGTAATTGAATTTCATGATGAGTATGCACTCATCAAAACACCCCGAACTTTAATCGTTTCTCGTCCTCGAGTAACATAAAGTTTGAAACTGTTACCTAATGAAATACTTTCGATTCGTGTGATTTCTTCATCTTCACATCACAAATGTTTTCTTTCTGCTCAGTATGAATGAGTAACTTAACTTCCTGGGACCACTAAACACGTCTTTCCATAGCTTCGTTCCTGAGTTCGTTTCCCAACAACGCTTCCTCCCCACTTTTTCCAACACCAAGCATGTCGAAGAGTTTTGTAGGAGTTCTGAGATACCCGCAGAATCAACAAGTATGCATCCGATCTGACACTGGTGTAGTTCAGGATGGTGGGGCATGTATTGTGCCCTTAGGTAGAAAAAGGAGTGAAAGGTGGTATGGAAAGAAGAAGTAAATCTCTCCTCTATTCGACTTGAGATTTTTATTTGTTTTGCAATTTCATTTATTGCATATTTTTTGTGTGCACTATGTCATCTTTTATTGTAGATCTCTCCTCTATTCGACTCGAGATTGCATTTCTTTTTGTGTGCACTTTGGCATCTTTTATTGCAGATCTCTCCTCTATTCGACTCGAGATTGCATTTTTGGTGGTACGCCCCTACTTATTGGAAGGGGTATGGAAGAAGTGGATACGGGGGAAGTGGCGTGCCACCCCAAACTTAGGGTTTGGCACCAATTTGGCTATTTTGGTGGTATTGATGGATGGAGGGATACGAAGATGATAGAAGAAGTGTAGAAGAGAGTTCAGATCAAAATGCAACTTGATTTACAATTCAAAATCGGGTTATTCTCTTTGTCATACTCTGCTCAAATAATGACTTGATGCGGATCCGGTGGGGATTCTAAGCCATTGTTCCACTAGTCAGTTAGGAAGCACGACATGTTTGATCCCTATCAGTTTGACAGATACTTACCATTTTGTAAAAAGTATTATGATGTTAGGAATCATAAGCTTCACAGGATGGTTTCAGGCAAAAGGTAAGTTTCAAAAGCCAGTCCTCTTGAGGATTCACTTCGAATAAGGAGGATGTTATGATTGAAGATGCATAGCAAAAAAAATTTAGTTACATATTATCAACAAGTGTCAAAAATTCATCAAATATCTGTTCAAAAATTTTGAAAATTTTATGATAGAGACAGATTGAGTATGAAAAGAGGGTGTGTATGTGGAAGTGGAGTACGAACCACCCACCCTCCACCCCGAACTTAGAGATTTGCTCGTCCTCGAGAAAACCCTAAATTCAAGATGGAGGGGAAAGGTAACACCAGGTATGACTGCCGAGAATGATTTCGTTCTGATCAGCGCCACTCCGATCTTGTGTTCTGTAAGGAAAACTATCTCATAAGGCACATTTTATTTAAGGACAATTTAACTATAAGGTAAGAAACAAAATTTGAAAAGGAGAAGTAAAACAGATTTATTGATCGGGTTGCCTCCCGACGAGCGCCTTTGTTTTATGTCGATGGCTCGACAAAATTCTTCGGTATTATGGTGGATCCTTTGGATTGTTGAATTCCAACATTATTTTGGTGCCTTTGTCAGTTGATGTGAAGTATCTTTTCAAGCGGTGACCATTTGCTATAAATTCGCCAGACCTGTCACTCCATAAAGAGAAAGCACCATGAGGAGAGATGCTTGTGACGATGTAAGGTCCACACCAACGTGAGCGGAGTTTCCCTGGGAACAATTTTAATCTGGAATTGAAAACTAGAACTTGGTCTCCCACTCATATGTCTTTTCATTTCAGATGTCCATCATGCCAGAGTTTTGTACGTTCTTTGTAGATTCGTGCATTCTCATAGGCTGACATTCTGAGTTCATCCAGCTCATGGAGTTGCAGAATTCTGGCTTGACCCGCTTGTTTCGTATCGAAGTTTATTTGTTTAATTGCCCACCATGCCTTATGTTCTAGTTCGACTGGCAGGTGGCAACCCTTTCCATATATCAATCGAAAAGGTGTAGTCTCAAGGGGAGTCTTATAAGCGGTCCGGTAGGCCCATAAGGCGTCGTTGATTTTTGTTGACCAGTCTTTTCGATTGCGTCCGACGGCTTTTTCGAGAATAGACTTAAGTTGACGGTTGGATACCTCGACTTGTCAACTTGTTTGTGGATGGTATGGTGAAGCTATTTTGTGTGAGACACCATATTTTCTTAATAAAGCTTCAAAGTTTCTTTCAATGAAATGGGAGCCTCCGTCAGAAATCACGGTTCACGGTACTCCAAACCGTGGGAAGATTATATCTTTGAATAATTTGATGACGGGTTTTGAATCACTAGTGACAGTTGGGATAGCTTCGACCCATTTTGAAACGTAGTCCACTGCCACTAAGATATATGAGAATCCATTGGAAGATGGGAATGGACCCATATAATCCACTCCCCAAACGTCAAATATCTCGACTTCTTGCCATAGATTCAGTGGCATTTCGTCTCTCTTGGTTATATTGCCGACCCTTTGACATTTATCACAGGATTGGACAAAATCGTTGGAATCTTTGGATAAAGTCGGCCAGAAGAAACCACATTGCAAAACTTTTAAAGCTGTCTTCTTTGAGCTCATGTGGCCGCCTACAGGTCCTGAGTGACATTGTTCTAAAATAGAATGGGCTTCTTCTTCGGCGACGCAACGTCTATAGAATCCATCTGCGCAGAGTTTAAAAAGATATGGTTCATCCCAATAGCAATGCTTCACATCATGCATAAATTTCTTCAGAGCGTTCATGGTGTATTGGGGATGGATGACTCCGGCGGCAAGGTAGTTTACGAAGTCGGAATACCATGGTTCGAATCTTGAGACCCTCATAAGCTGATCATCTGGTTAGGGAGTCATTTATCGGAATCCCTTCAGCATCCAGAGTGTGGATGCGACTGAGGTGATCTGCCACGACATTCTCCGTCCCTTTTTTATCTCTTATTTCTAGGTCAAATTCTTGTAGAAGGAGTATCCATCTGATCAGCCTTGGCTTAGCATCCTTCTTTGCCATAAGATAACAGATAGCAACATGGTCTGTGTAAACGATGACCTTCGAACCAATAAGGTAGGATCTGAATTTATCGAAGGCATAGATGACTGCCAGAAGTTCCTTCTCAGTAGTAGCGTAATTCCTTTGAGCTTCATCGAGGGTTTTCGACGCATAATAGATCACATAATGTTTTTTCTCTATGTACTGCCCTAAGACGGCACCCGCCGCGTAATCACTGGCATCACACATAATTTCAAAGGGGTGGTCCCAATCGGGATCTCTAATGATGGGGGTAGTTGTAAGGGCTTTCTTCAGCATATCAAAACTTTTGACACATTCTTCATTGAAATTAAAATCAACATCTTTTAAAAGTAGATTGGTCATCGGCTTTGTTATCTTGGAAAAATCTCGTATAAACCTTCTATAGAATCCAGCGTGACCAAGGAAAGCGCGAACTTCCTTCACATTTGTGGGAATAGCCAATTTAGATATGACTTCTATCTTGGTTTTATCAACTTCAATTCCTCTGTTGCTAACCCTGTGGCCCAAGACAATGCCTTCCTTTACCATAAAGTGGCATTTCTCCCAATTTAGCACCAGATGTGCTTCTTCACAACATTTTAGGACCATGGAGAGATGCTTAAGATAGGAATCAAAGGAGTCCCCATATACAGAAAAATCATCCATGAAGACTTCCATAACAGTTTCAGTAAGTCCCGCAAAAATGGCAGTCATGCAACGTTGAAAAGTTGCAAGGGCATTACACAGGCCACATGGCATCCTTTTAAAAGCATATGTCCCGAAGGGACAGGTGAAAGTCGTTTTTTCTTGATCATCTAGATGTATGGGAATCTGATAGAATCCAGAGTAACCGTCCAGGTAACAGAAATATTCTTGATGGGCCAATCTTTCTAAAACTTGATCGAGGAAGGGCATAGGAAAATGATCCTTTCGAGTGGCCTTGTTTAATTTTCTATAATCAATACACATCCGCCACCCAGTGACTGTTCGAGTGGGGATGAGCTCATTGTTTTCGTTTCTTATAACGGTTGTCCCTCCTTTCTTGGGTACCACATGAACTGGGCTTACCCATGGTGAGTCCGATATCGGGTATATTATTCCGGCTGTAAGAAGTTTGATGATCTCGCGACAGACCACTTCCTTCATATTCGGGTTCAACTTCCATTGATGCTCGATGGTTGGCTTATGGTTTTCCATCATGGGGATCCTGTGCATGCACAAAGCTTGACTGACCCCTGTGAGGTCGCTCATCTTATAGCCTATGGCTTTCTTCCTCTCCCTTAATACCTCTAGAAGTTTCTCTTCTTGCTTGGTTGTTAGATCAGAGTTTATGATCACTGGACAAGCTTTGAGATCGTCTAAAAACATATACTTCAGCCCTTCAGGCAGGGGCTTCATTTCAGGAGGTTCTGGTTTATCGCTAATTTCTTCCGTAGTTCCGGTAGTCTTTAATTCATCGTAAGTAGCTTCAGCATTTTCTTTAGCAGAGTTGGGGGGTTCGATACAATCCTTATCTTGTTGGTCAATAGGTTCGTCATTAAATAGGTCGGATAGAGCAGTTTCCAAGGGATCGCATGACTCGTGGTATTCTTGAGTTAGTTGCGACATTTGCTCAACACAATCTATCAGATAGACTTCCTCCTGTATACTTGGTCTTCTCATACTTTCAAAAACTTTAAACTCCAAAGTCTCTTTTCCTAACCTTAGCAGTAAGGTTCCTGCTTCGACATCAATAAGGGCTCTTGCAGTTGCGAGGAATGGATGGCCGAAGATAAGAGGGTATCTGGTGTCTTCTTTTATGTCCATGATGACAAAATCACATGGAACATATGCGTCCTTGCCTACCTTGACCGGGATGTCTTCGAGAATTCCTAACGGTCTTTTTATCGAATTGTCCGCAAGTTGAATGATCATAGCAGTTGGAAGCAATTCTGCGAACCCTAATCTCTTGCATAGACTGAATGGCATAATAGAAATACTTGCGCCAAGGTCTGCCAGTCCCTTTTTGCACGATGAGTCACCAATGTGACATGAGATTCCACAGGATCCTGGATCTTTCTGTTTCTTTGGCATCTTGCTAAGTATGATATCTGATGTGGTCGTAGCCAGCTTTACAGTTTCATACTCTTCAGTGATGTACTTCTTAGTGAGAAGCGATTTTAGATACTTGGTCCAGGATGGTATCTCAGCAAGAGCATCTAAGAACGGTATATCAACATGGAGTTTCTTCATGGCTTCTTTCAATTTGATGAATCTTGTATCAAGCTTGGTTTGCTTCAGATGGGATGGGAAAGGGACACGAGGCTTATATATAGGAATATCCTACTCTGGTGTCTTAGCTTCTTCATCAACAACCTTTTTAGAACTTCCCTTATCAGTATCGTTTTCCTCTGGTTGCAATTCCAGTGTTGTCAAGTTTTGGACTGTCACAGGTTCACTCTCGTCAGGGATAACCACAGTCGTGTTCGTTGGGGGATCCGAATAACCTTTCCCTGATCTTGGGGTGACAACCTTCAGCTGCTCAAGATGTTTCGGATTGTTCTCAGGTTGTCCGGCAAAGACTCCAGCTGGTGGCTTAATACTAGCAGCAAGTTGAGCTAGTTGAGTTTCAATAGCTTTCTGTTGGGCTTGTTGGTTGGCTATCAACGTTTGTTGTGTTTGCAACAACTTTTCAATGGTAGATATCTTGTCATCAGAAGGGATGGATCCTGCCTGACCTTGCTGTTGATTCAGGTTCTGATACTGAGAGTTGTTCTGATAATTATTGTAGTTTCTGTTCTGAAAATTCCCTTTGAAGTTTCCTTGATTCCCAAAGTTTGGTTGTTGGTTAAACTGGTACCCCGATGGCCCTCTTTGTTGATTGCTCAGACTGAATTGGTGTGAGTTCATAGCTCCTGAAGGGTTTCCGTATTGGAAGCCTGGGTGATTCCTATTTTGATTCGGATTGTAATAGTTCTGCCCAGGGATGGTGTTAATAGAATTAAGATTTTCCATCTGGAAATTATCTCCTTGTCCACAGGCATTGCTTAAAACAACATCGTAGAGAACATTGCATGACAATGTGGAATGATCAGTGCCTTTGCATGCTTCACAAAACAAAGAAGTCGACTTGACCTGCTCTGTTTGCCTAGTGGGAGAATGTTCTCTTCCAATCGCAGCAAGGGATGATTCTATGTGATCTTTCTTTGCAACTAAGACCTTCAAAGTTTCAGCTATAGATTTGTATTCTGGGATAGCTTCAGCCATGGCTACCTTTAAGACTCCTTTACCAACAGATCTTCCCCAATTGGCTTGATTTTCTGCTCCCAGGGTGACTACTCTCCATGCGCTGTCGTAACTTTGCCGCATGAAGTTCCCTCCAGAAGAGGAGTCAAGGAACATCTTTACGTCATCCTCTACACCCCTGTAGAATATCTCTATCAGCTGGTTCTTAGGAATTCCATTGTGTGGGCATTTGCGTAGGAGCTCCTTGTACCTATCCCAAGCTTCGGCAAGGGTTTCTCCTGGGACTTGAGTGAAATTTGTGATTCGTCCCCTGATTTCATATGTAAGAGATGGGGGGTAGAACTTTTCCAGAAAAGCATTTTGGAGCTGCTCCCAGGTGGTGATAGGTACTTCACTCTGCAGTGAATTGTACCAACTAATGGCTCTATCAGCAAGAGAGTACTTGAAAAGATGGAGTCGAATGGCATCATCAGAGACTCCATTTTGCTTCGTCATAGCACATAGGTCGATGAATCTGAGAAGATGACCTTGGCTGTCTTCAGCTTGTTTACCGTAGAAGGGGTTGTTTTGAAGCAAAGTTATCCAATGTGCTCTAATCTCAAAGTTGGCAGCTTTGATGGGAGGAGGCTTCACCGGATGATAGACATTCGCGGCCTTTGGGATAGAGAACTCTCTAAGATCTTTCTGAAGTTCGGCTGCTTGCGCTGCTGCCTGTGCTGCTAAGATCTCCTGTTGAACCGCAGCTCTAGCTTCTTGCATGAGCCTCTCTCTCTGTGCATTGATGGCTTGAACCACTCTGCGGGCTACTTCTTCCTCTTGCGCCATCCTTGCTTGATTTTCCCGAAAATTTCGATGGAAGGTTCTATCTATTTCGGGATCAAAGCTCGTTGTGAGTCCGGGACTGTCTGATCGGTGCATGCACTAAGCGTTGGAGGGCACCTGAAAATTAGGATGATTTGAAAATGAGATCCACAAAGTTGAATAAAGATCAAGTAGATAAGTGATAGTTTCAAAAAGAAAAAAAACAAAACCCTATATTAGTCTAAAAAGAACTAGATTTGACTGACTGATTCCGTTGTCCCCGGCAACGGTGCCAGAATTTGATGTGGTTTTTGAATGCACTAGAAAATTCACCCAGGGCTGAAATCCCTGAGCTTTTACCAAAACCAAGTGCAACAATACCACCCGCAAGCGGACGGGTCTTATCGCAGTATAGTTGAGGATCGAACCCAAAGGACAACATTTTTAAGAATCTTTGTCAGTTAGATCTAGCTCAAGTAAAACTAATATTTAGAACAAAAGGGTGATTTGGGTTGATTAAACTAATTGCAGGAAAGTAAAAGCTGAATTAAAGATAGGTTCGGATCAAAGATATGGAATCACTGGGATGGTACCGGGTTTGACCACCGCTACACACACAAACATACTCCTTTGCAAAAAATCCAGGCAAGATATAACCCTTCAAGTAGAGCTGCTGCAGAACCCCCCATACGGGCGTTAGGCCCGCATAAGCATCACCATAGGAAGCAGATTTCTCGTCGCCATCCGGATCACATGTTTTATGGCTCTGAGGATACAGAAATCCACGGAGGTTGTGAACCCCCCATATGGGCGTTAGGCGCACAGAAGCGTCACCGAAGGTTAGATGGCTCGTCCCCTTGCAGATCATACACTTACTACCTCGATGAAATCTCATCCTATTTCTAGTTTGGGAGTCAGCCGCGTTAACCGATAAACAAGCAGGAGTGTGACATGCAAGGAAACATCAACGTTTAGCAAGATGATACAAAATCCAACTAAGTTTGTGAACCCCCTATACAGGCGTTAGGTGCACAGAAGCGTCACCGAAGGCTAGATGGCTCGTCCCCTCGCAGATCATACACTTACTACCTCAAGGAATCCCCTTCTATTTCTAGTCAGGGAGTCAAACTCGTTAAACGACGTTCAAACCCATGCATTGAAGTTATCGCAACATAGGGAGAACAAAGATGAAAACAAGCATATAACCAACCTACAAGCTTAACGATAAATAGCAAAATGAAGAGTTATATATATTGCCATGGAAAGATTAACAAAAGAACATGATTTGCATGGGCAGCGGGGCTAGTCCCCGCACCCCAGCGAAAGAGGACTACTCGCTCATGAGGCGAGATACAAGAAGGATAGGAGAGAAAGAGAGATCCGCCATGAGCTCGATGCAGAGGGTGGACGCAGCCCGGTGAAGAAGATGCGCTCCTTACTCCATCTTCTTTCTCTTCTTGGCCTCCTTGGATGCAACACTAGCAGCAGATGGAGTGGAACTTGATCGGGGTGGTGCTCTGGCAGCCTATCGGCGTCCGGATCCGATGCCTTCAAATGGGGACCCTAGGGGTCTATTTATAGGTTCAGATCTGACCCCAAACGGTTTGGAGACCGTTTGGGCGCCAAACGGTTTGGAGACCGTTTGGGCACCAAATGGTTTTCTTCGATCGGTCCTGGCCTTGGCGTGGTCGTATGGCTTTAGTTCTTCAATCGATCCTTGTGCTTGCGTCGAACGGTCTTGGGACCGCACGGGACCAAACGGTCTTGAGACCGCATGGGACCAAACGGTCTTGAGACCGCATGGGACCAAACGGTCTTGGGACCGTATGGGACCAAACGGTCTTAAGACCGCATGGGACCAAACGGTCTTGGGACCGTATGGGACTAAACGGTCTTGAGACCGCATGGGACCAAACGGTCTGGGGACCGTATGGGACCAAACGGTCTTGAGACCGTATGGGACCAAACGGTCTTGGGACCGTATGGGACCAAACGGTCTTGAGACCGCATGGGACCAAACCGTCTTGGGACCGCATGGGACCAAACGGTCTTGAGACCGCATGGCTTTCTTTGGCAACCGGTTTCGTCATTCGTTCTTCGTGTATTCCGCCAAACGGTCTTGGGACCGTGTGGACCCAAACGGTCTTGAGACCGCAAGGATCCAAACGGTCTTGAGACCGTATGCATGGAGTTGCTTGATTTTCCTGCATTAAATGAAAGATATTTAGTTGAAATCTTGATTATTGTATCAACTAAGTAGTTTTGTGCATTATGATTCATATTAGGGTGAAAAGATGTGGAATAGAGATGAAATTGTTCCAAAAAGGTAATTGAATTTCATGATGAGTATGCACTCATCAAGAAGTTCAATAGTCATGATCACAGATTTCATAAGATTTAGCATAATCATAATTACCAAGTCCATCATCAAGATTAGTCATCACTTTATGGCATGAAATCATATTCAATATTTGAACAAGTCCAAAAGATTAGATTTAGATGATTCATTAGTGAAGTCATGACTTTAGTGTCTCCAAGTAATCATCAGAGACAAATTATTAGGGTTTTCAAAGATTAGTCAAAAAGTATTGTCATTAGATAATTTTAGATAATCAAAGATCATGTTTCAAGGATATTAAATAGATACATGTAAAATCATGTCTCAAAAATATTTTTTAAACGATTCATTGGACTTTTCTGATCAAAATTGACTATTTATTCATAATTTTTGGAGCTAGGATGCATTTATTACACTTTAAACAAGATCATGCCATTTTAGTGACTATTTGTCAAAGAGAGAGAGAGAAAAATACCTTAATTATGAAAAAATGGTGACCTTCCAATTGCACAATTGGATGGCTAGGATCGTGCCACGTAGGGATTGGCTTTGCTAGTTCAGATTGGTTCAATCCTCGGTTTGTCCAGTTCAATGCTTGATTTATTGGTTCAATAGCAGTTCAGTTGGTTCAAAGTCTTGTGGACCAGGCAGTCTGGGACACTTTATCTCCTATTCTAGTCCTCATGCATGATCACACAGACATAGTAGACGAGCTCTTTGGAGCTAGGGGAAAAGGGAGTAGGAGGCTTCGAAACAGGTAGTGGCAGTGTCATTCAGCTTTGTGGATCCTTCGCGAAGTGGATGGGTGCCTTGATTGGGGGGACGATGAGGCGAGGGAAAAATTCCCAATACGGCCAGGCGGTAGAGCCATTTGAAGAAGTAGGAGATCGAGGAAATAGATAGGATGCCCGAAGCCCATAGAGAGAGCAAGGATGATGCTCTAAGCAAGGTGAGGTAGAGACAAGTTTGAGGAGGCCTTTGTGTAGCGTCGAGGGGTGGATTTAGGATTGAAGGAGTTGAGGTAGCATCCGTGCTCACCAGAGTGAGATGAGCAAATGAGAGGACCATTTTTATGGTGAAATCGACCTTTAATGGTGGTCAAAGTAGGACTTGGCAAGTTTGAAATCGCAAGGCGAGGCTTTTTGCTTGCTCGGAAAATCAAATAAGTCATGCTCGCCGGAGTGAGGTGAGAAAATGAGAGCATCATTTTTATGGTGAAACTGACCTTTAGTGGTGGTCAAAGTAGGACTTTGCAAGTTTGAAATCACAAGGCAAGGATTTTTTTCTCGCTTAGAAAATTGAATGGGGTCATGGGCCGGAGATCGGCCATCATGGTGGCCTTGTCTCCTCCCCACAATCAGTCGAAGGTAGGAGACAACCTCATGGCTTCTTGATCAGGCGTCCAATTAGTGGGATCCTAATATGAGGGCCAAGGTTCATCCCTAAAGAGGCTCGCGAATCACTGACTTAGAAAATGACCAAATAAAAGGCTAATAAAGGGATTTTCAATACATTAACTTCAAGAAATCGTAGAAAATAGTGGCAAAGTCCAAATGGGATGAATTTTGGATCGTAGGTTCAAAACAATTTGTAGAAAATGTAGAAAAAATTTGAGAACCAAAATGTGAAGTTATATGGGAAAATATATATTTGATTAAAGTTATGATTTGACATAATTTGTGATGTCATAATGTCTATAAATTCACATCGATAACCATATTTTGAATTTGATTCTCAATAGTGATCAAGTAGCTAAGAAAAATTAATTTGAGGTCATGAGTGAACATAATGAGGAAAAAAGAGTAGTTAATTCAAAATTATGCAAAAATTCACTTTGTCACATCGATCTTGCTTTTATGGGAATACATATAGATAATTTTTTTTGTTTCTGCTACTATACTTTGTGCCTGTATTTCCCAATAGTGGCATCAGAGTCATGTCAACTTACTATAATTTAGGATAATTGATATGATCAAATTTTAACTTTATCATTTATTTATTGCATACGATGCAGATATTTAAATGGTCTCATATGCATATCCAATCAAAGACCACATAATCCCAAACTTATACACACAATATATATATATATATATATATATATATATATATATATATATATATATATATATATATGTGTGTGTGTGTGTGTGTGTGTGTGTGTGTGTGTGTGTGTGTGTGTGTGTAATTTACGTGTGTCACCCTAAAAGAGGTTTTGATGGTGGATGTGTAGCTTGATTATTGCCTAAACCCAATATATGTGTGTTGTTGGATAGTTTAGTTTCATTCTTGTTTATCTCGGTCTATGTATCAAACCTCTACCTCCTTATTCTCAATGTAAAGTTAATTCCTTACTACTTTTACTCCCCTCAAATCTAACTCGAGGTTTCTCCCTACAATGTAATAAAATAGCAATATGATAGTTTCTATCTTGCAACAACGAAGAAGATGATCATTACCAGATGAGACGACCAATTCGCCAGGGAAGCTTACTGTATGGAAGACAAAACAATGGAACCGGATGACCGTATGGTGGACCCAACTGACCGTTTAGAACAAGTGCAAACATTGGTTGGATAGGAGGCCAAACGACCATCCCAGAAGGCCCAACCGACCGTTTGGAAGTAGTCCAAACATTGGTTGGACAAGAGGACCAACCAACCGGCCAAGAGGTGAGATGACCAGTTCAAGTGTTGAACTGGTCTACCCAGATTGGCAAGCATAGATCTACACCAACAACAGGTTCATACATGTGATGTGATGATTGACCTAGGTGGTAGTAATTCCTAGTGACTCCAAGGAATTGCAGTAGACATGGACATAACCATCAGTTTTTGTTTTATATTATATGTTTACATTGTGGGATATAACATGTATATGTACGTACTATATATGTGGTAATTATATGTAGTATATGCATACATATAATTATACTATATATAAATCCCTCAATCAAGCATATTAAGACTAAGATGCTTTCTAATAGCAATACACATGAAAATCTTGTTCAACCAAGCGCAAGTTATGCCTTCCTGTGGCATGTTGTCTACCTCGTGGAAGTGTAGTGGTAGTAATATAGGTTTATTAGGGAAATATGACATCAGATAGGTAGCAAAAACAATTTTTTTATGACAAATTTTCCATTAATCAATAGATCGCGTCAATAACTATGTAATGGAAAGGATGGTTTCACAAAGATATACCTGGTCTTGGAGCAAGTCCAACAACAATCTACGTCGATGTAGACGTGCACTCTATCTTGGACAATGTCTATGCAATACCTAGGTGCACTTGGACTTGTCTGAATGCTCTTGTAGGGACAATATTGGGACTCATTTGATTGTTCCTCCATGGACAACAAACTCCAATGTCGTGGTCTGCAACAACTCCTTATATCACATACTGTTGGCTGACGTCATCCTACTTAGTGATGGACAAAGGCCACCTTGCCTCTATATAAGCACACGAACCAACTAGAACTCATGTCGTCCTACCAGAATGGATAGGAAAAAGTTGTCCCTCCCGTTGGTGTACTAATCACTAAGATGCTCTGCTACAACAATGATCCTCATTATTTCTCTCTCGTAGATATCCCTCCCTAATTGGATAGGATTTACTTGGGCTCTATCGGTTACCACAACCAGAGAGGAAAACAATTGTCAGATCCGCTAATTTTCAATTGTCTGTGTTGTGTTTTGGGAAGCCCCCAATACCCCTCTATTTATAGTAGAGGCTAGGGTCAGGGTTCCCAATCTTTGCGGGGGCGGAAAGGATCAGAAGATCTCGAATTGTTGTAACATTAATAGAAAGTTCACAACCTACGACAGTTGAAATAGCCGTCTGGAAAACCCATACAGACAATTGGCCCGCAAGACAATTTTCATGCACTACGCAATGATCATTTTGTAGTTTCCCAATTTTTACACATGTTGGCTATTTAATTCCAATTAGTGCACATCATGACATCAACACCAATCCTTGATGCAATGAAATTGGCACCCCAAAATGGGCATTTAGTGAATGTCAGATGAGCGACTTGCACCACCTGGGATGGTTGTCTTGCAGGCCGGGTCAGGCTGAATTCCAGCCAATGCACAATACAATAAGCATGACACTCCAAACGACAGTTTCAACACTTGAACTGATCGTTTGGCAGTCCAATCATCTGATTTGTTGTGTATATTGAATACCTAAACACTTTAGTAATCAATCCAATCACCATTCAATATGAAACTCCCCTTCTGTATGAGTTCCTGTGTGTGTGACCCTATAGGTCACATATTATGTTGATAGTGAGTGTCCATAACAACTTATGACATCACAAGCAATGAGTGGTGCCTAGTGACACATCATTGCCACCCAAGTAAATGCAAAGTTGGTGAATAACTTCAACCTAAAATATGTGCATGGTGTTACATTGTTTGTATAGTTCCTTTGTCACTGATAACCAGATTGAAAGAGGCATGGATCAATCATCCTCATTATTATTCAATCATTTTTCTTGAACCAGAGCAGATTTTCTGAGATATATGTAAGCTCAATATCACATATTTTCTCACATGTGCATGGCAATGCTTTTCTTAGTGTCACTAATCAAGAGGCCTTGGATATCATGCACCCTTAGCAGGTACAAATTCTATCTCTATCACTCACAATCACTCCCCATATGTTATAGTCACCAAATCATCACCTTTATGACAACCCATGTTTCAAGATTGCATTTGATGATGTCAAAGCATACCAAATGACATGTGATGAGTGCACTGATTTCAAGTGTAAGAACCACAAACACCACCATCACTATAAGACGTGATTTTGACTTACCTAGTTAAGTTTCCATGTATCATTGTTATGGTGGGTCTGTCTGATACACTGTTCTCTAACATGTATATGTGTACTTGGTTTGATATTGTCATATCATGACTAATGACATTTTGTCATCAACCAACTCACACTCTGATCTTATGTGTTTTTGATGTCTATTTACCTTCCACAATAACAACCGATCAGGGAAATAATAAGAATGCATATACTCTTGACCTTCGTATGATCTCATTGTTTAGGTTCTCGACCTGAAGGCATACGTCATCAAATAATATCATTCTGTAGACATTTATTATGTTATTTCATTATCTGAAAACTAAAAAAATAGAATAAATTGGAAGCTTTCCTTTAATATTAATCAAATCATTTACAAGTTATGTCATTACAATCATCATATAATTGGCTCTTTGGGCATACATAGCAATAGACTCTAACTTGCAATTAGAGCCAATCACCCACGAATGCTGTTCCGAGTGACCTAACATGACCATCATGCTTATGTTGTGCAAGTGCCTTTGTCGAGGGATCAACAATATTGTTCTCAGTTGGTACTCTACAAATCTTTACATCTCCTCACTATACAATCTCTCGTATGAGATGATACCGCCTTTGCATATGCTTTGAGCACTGATGCGATTTGGGTTCCTTAGCTTGTATAATCACTCCATTTTTGTCAAAATATAGCTCAATTGTATCGATGATTCTTAGAACGACCCCAAGTTTAGAAATGAACTTCTTGATCCATCCAACCTCCTTTGCTTCATTGATGCAGCAATATACTCAACCTCTACTGTAGAATCGGCAACTGTCTCTTGGTTGGAGCTCTTCTAGCATATATCTCTGTTGTTTAGTCAAACACAAATCCTGATTGCATTTTGTAATCATATTTGTCATTCTGGAAGCTTACATTGGTGTAATCTCTTACCACCAACTCTTTCTCTCCACCATAGACCAAGAATTGATCCTTAGTCCTTGTCAGGTACTTGAGGATGTTCTTCACAGCTTTCCAGTGAGCATCGCATGGATCTGACTAATATCTGCCTATTATGCTCAAATCATACAAGACATGTAGATGGGTGCAAAACTTTGCGTACATGATTGATCTAGTTTCCAACGCCTATGGAATCATAATCATGTGCTCCCTTTCTTCACTATAATTGGGACATTGACTCTTAGAGATGGTCACTCCATGCAACACATGCAGTTTTCCTCTCTTTGAGTTCTTTATGCTAAACCAATTCAGCACATTGTCAATGTATGTGCTCTGACTTAATCTAAGAATCCTTCTTGATCTATCTCTATAGATCCTTATTCGTAAGATGTAGGATGCTTCTCCCAAGTCTTTCATACAGAATGTATTTCCAAACCATGTCTTTCCCTTTTACAAAGTAGGGATGTCATTCCCCATCAATAGTATGTCATCTACTTATAATATGAGGAATACTACCATGCTCCCACTAACCTTCTTATACACACAAGGTTCATTTTCATTTTGAAAAAAATCAAACTCTTTGACTGTCTCATAAAAAAATGATTCCAGCTCCAAGATGCTTGCTTCAATCTATAGATTGACCTTTACAGTTTACATACTTTATTTGTGGATTTTGGATTCATAAAACCCTCAGATTGCGTCATATACACATCCTCAACAAGATTCCTATTAAGGAATGTAGTTTTAACATCCATTTGCCAAATCTCATAGTCGGATAAGCTGCAATAGCAAGCATGATCTTGATGGACTTAACCATGGCCATTGGAGAAAAAGTTTCTTCATAGTCAACACCTTGAACTTGTCTGAAACCCTTTGCTACCAATCTGCCCTTATAGGTTTGTACTTTACCATCCATGTCGGTCTTTTTCTTGAAGACCCATTATCACCCTATGGGTTTTACCCCTTTAGTTGGATCCACCAAAGTCCATACTTTGTTAGTATACATGGGTTCCATCTCAGATATCATGGCTTCAAGACATTTCTCAGACTTTGGTCCCTCAATAACATCTTGATAGGTAATTGTCTCAACATTTATGACCAATTCATTGTCTTCATGAGTCAAGATATCCATATCTCTTAGGTTCAAGGCGTGTCCTATTAGATCTATGATGTTCCTGTGATACTTGAGGAATTGGAGATTCCATAACAACTTGTGAATCTCTTTGTTCCTCACATACCTCCTCAAGTTCAATGCTTTCTTATTGGTCTCGAACCTCTTTGAGTTCTACTTTCCTCCCACTAATTCCTATGGAAATAAATCCCTTCTCAAGGAATATTCTAGTCCTGGCAACAAACACTTTGTTGTCAGATGGAGTATAAAAGTAGTATCCTCTTGTCTCTTTGGGATATCCAATAAAACCAGATTTATCAGATTTAGAGACAAGTTTTTCAGGAAACATTTTCCTAACATAAGCTTCACATCCCCAAATCTTCATAAAAGACACATCAACTCGTTTACCATGCCTCATATGGTTTCTTTTGAACCATCTTATATGGTACTATGTTTAGTGTAAATGTGGTGGTTTCAAGAGCTTACCCCCAGAAGGAGGTTGGAAGATCAGGAAAACTTATCATTGATCACACCATACCCAATCGGGTGTGACTCCTTCATGTTGTCGTGTTCTAGGTGGAGTCCATTGTGAGACAACTTCACGGGCTCTTAGAAGGTCCTCAACCTCTTGGCTTAAGTATTATCCGCCTCGATTGGATCAAAGTGCCTTAATACTTTTTCTAAGTTGGTTTTGTACTTCATTCATAAATACTTTGAAATTTTCAAGAGTTTCTAACTTTTGTTTCATCAAGTAAACATAACCATTCCTAATGAATTCATCAGTGAAGGTAATAAAGTATTGATAACCACCTATAGTATTTGTTCTAAAAGATCCACATACATCAGTATGTATGAGTCCTAACAAATCACTAGCTCTCTCACTGCTACCACTGAATGGAGCCTTGGTCATCTTTCCCAACAAACAAGATTAACATGTCTCTATTGATTCAAAATCAAAAGAGTCCAGATAACCATCTGTTATGGTCTCTGGATGTGTGTTTCTCATTTATTTGCCCCAGACGACAATGCCAAAGGTATGTTTGGTTTGATTCATTGAGCTTTTTTCCTTTAGTATTTACATTATATATGCTTGTCTCTAGATCAATCAAGTATAGACCATAAGAAATTGGGTCACTACCATAAAAGATCCCATCTTTACAAATAGTACATCTTCCATTCTTTATAAGAAATTCAAATTTGTTCTTGTCCAAACAAGATACAGATATGATGTTCCTATTAATTCTGATACATAATAGAAGTTCTCTAACTCTATTACAACAAGCCCACTTGGTAGAGATAACTCATAGGTTCCAACTATGTTGGCTGTAACTCTTGCACCATTTGCAACTTGTAGTACTGATGTGTGCACAAATTGTCACTATTTAACACTTAATTGTATATCTTTTAATTCATATTTCACCAAATTAGTGTCAATCATGTGCGCATCAGTTCTTATATTTTATGAATGTATTTTAAAGGTATTTTACATATTTTAAAAAAAAATAATAATTATTTGAAATAATTCATTGCATATTTTATTATAGATAATTATTATTTACTGGGGCAAAGTCAATACTACTGACATGCAACTCAGTAGTACCGACATGGTATCAAAGTACAAAAATATTATTGTTCCATATCGAAAAGGAAAAGGATTTCTACTGTAAAAAACTTGATAGTACCGACTTCCAAGTTGGTAGTACTGAGACAAGCGCTAACGGCTAAGATTAAATGCATTAAATCCAACTGTTATTGTTATGGAAAATAATATTTACGTTTTCTCTTAACCTAAACATATATAACGGTTAGAAAGGGCACCATTATTAAGAGATCATCGAGATCTATCACATGGGGATGACATGAACGGCGAAAGGAGGGATAAAAGTGAAGGAACCCTACTCGATGGACCCAAAAGGCATTTTGGCGGTGGAAACCACGACAAATCTTCTCCAACTTCTCCAGATCTATTTTTCAGCCCTATCTCCAATATAATGTATCTCAAAATTTATATTTTACATTTTTTTAATTTACTATGATACCATGTCATATATTTTTGGCTAAAATATATTCTTTTGGATTTGGGAGTAGTCTGAATATGCATTGTACCTGACTTTTACGCATTAATATCACTCTTACTCCTATTTTTTAGATATAAATATATGAGATTGTCATGCTTTGTTTATGCTTGATCACTATAGATAGATTATCAGACCCTTAATCATTTTGGGAGAGAGGTTAAGGGTTGGAAAAACATAGATTTACCCATTTACTATGCCCTTTGGGAAAAGTGGAGTGTAAATGGGAGGAGAAATCTAGAGAATAATTGTAAAATACCTAACTATTCAACCAATTACAATGTAAATGGGATTGGCATTAGAATAGGTAGTGAACTACACTGCGTAAGTAGGTACTTGTTACTTTAGGCTCTTTATCCATGGTTAGGAGTGATGTATGTTAGTGTTTAGAGGTTACTTGCAGTGTTATCTGTGGTGAAACCAAAAATCCTAAGGAATTCACCCATTCTTGATGATAGCCTTAGTTAGATTTACTTTTTGTTCTAAGTTAATTAAATAACCAATCAACTCTTTATCTAGGTCTAGCTAATTTTGTTTCAGTAATTAGTAGTCTCTGGTGTATGATTCCCTGAGTTCGACAACTCGGGCCTCTTCTGGCCTATATTACACAACACGTACACTTGCATATTACACGTACATTATACGCGTGTCAAATTTTTGGCGCCATTGATGGGGAATCGATATCGCCAGCACTACGAGTGTTGAGACGGACACTCTAGGCCATTGTATTTATTTTCATTTTTTTTCTTTCTTTTTACTTTTCTCTCTCCATTTTTCATTCACTATTAATATAGGCATTGTTCATATTTCATCTAGATATTTCTTTATGGTTATTCTTCTTTCCTTTTGTAAAAAGAAAAGAAAAAAAGAGGTGCATGGATCCTATTTGTCCTAAGTGTGGTTTTTCACATGTATACTATAGGTTTCTGAGTCTACCTTCATCACATCATGGGAAAACCTTCAAGGAAATTCATCATGAGCATATTAGAATTATGGTTCAATCTGTTTTATATCACAAAAGTCCTATTTCTAATGGAGGTTGGGGTAGAGTAGAGAGAATGGAAGAAGATGAGGTTGAGATAAGGAATTAGAGAGTGAGGAGAACATACTGGAAGAAGTTTTAGAATCACCTCTATCATGTCATTCAATTGAGCCCACGCCCACACCCTCAACTCCTAGGATTGATCTTGAATATGATTGGTGATCTGATGAGGAAGATGAGGAGAATGATGCAAACAAGGTGGAAGATAATTTTGATGCATGTGTTTGGGATATGAGTGAAGGAGAGGATGATCTAGAAGGTGCTTTATTTGATATCTATCTTAGAGAGGAGGAAGAGAGTGAGGAAGAGGATACTAAGAGTGAAAAGGTGGGGGAATTTCCCATTACCCATCACATAATTCCTTCACTACAAGACCCATCTCTTCATTTTTTTACTGAGGATCCTATATGGAATATATATCTAGATGATAATTTTGAAATTTTTGTGAGAATAATAATGAATGTGGGGGAGTTGAATTATTAGGATAGGAGGCAACACATAAATTCACCTTCGATGTAACCCCTCCATTATATGTAGACATGAGTGATCCATTGGGGATGGTCATAGAAATTAAGGAGCAATCATCATTATACCTTTAATCTCATGTCTACCTATTTCTACATGTACTCCCACATCAAGACTTGGTTGTGGTTTATGTTCATGATCACTGCAATAATGATTTACTTTTGAAATGGAATGTCAACAATACCACACTGGTCTTTTGACTATTATTTATTTTTTCTCATTGTTGCAAGGAATCGGATGTTTCGAAGGAAGAAGCGGAGAGAGCTTCACCCTCCTCCATGACCACTTGATCATTGTTGATTGACATGTGTCCAACCTAGGATAAGGGCGTTTGTGGGAGGCAACCCACCAATTAGGTTTATTTTGTTAAACTTTTAATTTTATTTTTACATTCCTATTTGTATATTGTTGATATCTAGTTTTGATGTAAGTAAAAAGGGTGCCTTAATATGTGTATTTAGTGTGCACGAATGCACTGAGCCAATACTACTGAAACTATGTTGGTGGCATTGAGTCAGTCTTTATCTATATCCCACCCACCCATCTTTTGCCTCAGATCTCACCTCACATATCGATACATCTGTTCCAATTGTCTTCCTTTTCTTTTGACATTGGGGACAATGCCTTTTTCAAGCTTAGGGGGAGGAATGGAACGGTGCTTATATTTTTATCTCTTGCATATTTTATTTTTATCATACATCTACATGATTTTGTTTTAGAAAAATTAGATTTTTCATTTTGGTTTTAGGGTCCACTTCTATCTAGTGTAATTGTGGACGAAATATAAAAGTTTAGTTAGGATTATCCGTTTCTTGATGATGTGGTATCAATTCTAAAAATGGTTGAAAATTGAATGTGCTTTTATGCTTTGCTCTTTAAGCTAAATTTGCTATGTCTAAGAGTACACAACGGGAGGAATTGTTTAGAATAGTCAGCTTGAAGACATACTGAATGAATGAAAAATCTAACTCAACCGTATGGCTTGTGTTATGATATTGATGTTTGAGTCCAAACCAAGAAAATAGTAACGTGATCTTTAATGTGAATTTTAGAAATAAACTTTAAGGTTACCTTGTTACACAAGTTGATAGAAGAGGGACATATCATGGTTGGGAAAGACACTGTCTCTTAGTCATATGATCTCATCCGCCTTCCATTCATCTTCATCACCACCATAGGATGATCATGTTTAATCCAAGTTATTTTCTGATTGTTTGCATTACAGGGCATGATAGGAAGCATATAGCTAGTTCATCTTCTGTTGCATATGAAAAGAACAAAATCATACATTCTCTTTTGAGCATATGTAGTTTCTATAATAAAAATGCATATAGTTGCATTTGCATTGTGTATTTCATAAGGTGATACATATTTGTTATCTTCTACGATCTTCTCTCATGAAAGAGTGTAAAAAAAGTTGTAACTCCTTACTCCTTAAAATAAAAAGAAAAGTAAAAAAAATCCCAAGCATGAACTGTTTATCTTACTAAAAATAAAAGGGCAGAAAAAAAAGTTATTGCAAAAAAAGATGAGAAAAGGAGGAAAAATATTCTTAAGTTCAATGCCATATTCTCTCTAAGAAACAAAGAAGGGGATTGTGGGATTTTTTTTTAAAACACCTTTTCACGTATACTCATCATTAGGATTAGACATCCATTGCATGCATCATTCTTCCAAATAAAAAATATACATTAGAATGCATACATTCACATTTTATCCATCATATAGGTGTATCATATTTTTACTTCTTGCATAAATAATTTGGATAATTCTTGTGAATCCTATTTCCATACCCACCCATCTTTTCCACCCATTGCTCTACAAGGTAGGCCAACATCATAATTATTATTCCCCACATCCATGTTTGTTTGGGATCTTCTTCCAAGTAGCTTATTTAGGTAGATCTGGGCAATGTAGAAAGGGAAATCACATGGTGCATCAAGCATGTGTCCTACTTGCCATGATATTACTGCTTCGTATTGATAGTGTTTTTCATTCATCTTATTGTGGACATCTATTATGAACATTATTGATCATTTTAGAGTAGTTACTTGTTCAGTGGTTGACAAGGACTGGTTTGGGACCGACTATTGGAGGGTGGTTAGAAAAAGTAATTCATAGGTACTTGTCTTCTTGCTGACTTTTTCAAACAAATACAAGAGTAGCATTGCTCGAGGATGAGAAATACTCAAGCTCAAGGGTGTGATGTGTGCACAAATTATCACTACGTTGATCGCTTAATTTGGTTGATTTCATTTCTAATTGCTCTTAGTTTTATATCATTTAATACATATTTCACCAAATTATTGTCAATCATGTGTGCATCAATTCTTATATTTTATGCATGTATTTTACATATTTTAATAATTATAATAATTATTTTAATAATTATATTTTATGCATCAATTCTTATATTTTATGCATGTGTTTTACATGTATTCATTGCTTATTTTAATGCTAGATAATTATTTTTTACTGGAGCAAAGTTGATACTATCGACATGCAACTCGGTAGTACCGACATGGTATTGAAGTACAAAAAATATTATTGTTCCATATTGAAAAGGAAAATGATTTTTACTATAAAGAACTTGGTAGTACCGACTTCCATATCGGTAGTACCGACACAGGTACTGACGACCAAGATTAAATGCATTAAATCCAAGTGTTATTATTACGGAAAATAATATTTAGGTTTTCTCTTAACCTAAACATATATAACGGCTAAAAAGGGCACCATTAGAAAGAGATCGTCAAGATCTATCGCATGGGGACTATACAAATGGCTAAAGGAGGGAGAAAAGTGAAGGAACCCTACCCAGTGGACCTGTGAGGTGTTTTGGCGTCAGAAATGATGACAAATCTTATCCATCTTCTCTAGATCTATTCTTTAGCCCTGTCTCCAATTTACTATTTCTCAAAATTCATGTTTTACATCTTTTTAATTTATTGTGATACCATGTCATATATTTTTGGCTAAAAACATATTCCTTAAGATCTAGAAGTAGCTCGAATATGCATTGTACCTGACTTTTATGCATTAATATCACTTTTACTCCTATTTTCTGGATATAAAACAATGAGATTGTCTTTCTCTATTTATGTTTGATCACCATAGATAGATTATCAGACCCTCAATCATTTCAGGAGAGAGGTTAAGGGTTGGAAAAACATAGATTTACCCGTTTACTGCGCCCTTTGGGAAAAAAGGAGTGTAAACAAGAGGAGAAACCCAAAGATTAATCACAACACACGTAACTAATCAACCAATTACTATGGAAATGAGACTGGCATTAGAATAGGTAGTGAACTGCACAACGAAAGTGGGTAGTTCTTGCTATAGACTCTTTATCCAGGGTTAGGGGTGATGTATGTTAGTGTTTAGAGGTTAGTTGTAGTGTTATCCATGGTGAAACCAAAAGTCTTAAGGAATTCACCCATTCTTGATCACAACCTTAGTTATATTTACTTTTTGTTCTTAGTTAATGAAATAAACAATCAACTCTTTCTATAGGTCTAGCTAATTTGGTTTTAGTAATTAGTAGTCTCTGGTGTACGATTCCATGAGTTCAACAACTCGGGCTTCTTTTGTCCTATAGTACACGACATGTACACTTGTGCATTACACACACATTATTCACGTATCAAGTTATACCTCACCTTTCTATAAAGATATACTTCTTTTTAGATCCTCCATATTTGAGAAAATGTGTGATCTACATCTGGTATCTAGTACCCATGATGAGGAAGTAGCAAAGTTAACCTCAATAATGTATATACCAGAAGTAGAGATCTCAATCCCTTGCTCAGTCTTCCTATGTTGCCTTATCCTTCTCATTATTTTGAGTGCAAAATATTTGGACTTCATCTTAGCCATGAAATGCTTCTTGGCCTTGCCTTTTTCCATGGACTCAACTCTACTGATCATCATTATGCATTTGTCCATCTTCAGTTGTTGTTCAACACTTATCAAAATGTCAAGCAACTCTGACAACTGTCTAGAAAGATTATTGTAGGGTCCCTAAACTTAACTAATGAGTTGAATGAGCTTAATTATCATAATTGAATTCTTATAACCCTAATATAACCTTGTTATATGCTTTTAAATAATAATACAAAATTAAGTTTCGAATTTGGTCCAATTTGGACACTGTTTGAGCAAGTTATGCAATTTTATGCACATTTTGCACTTTTATTTAATTTACCCAATTGAGAGGTTTTCTTTGCAATTTATCACTTGCATTATGTTGGATATTCTATCATCATTCTTGAACTATTTGAGCCATGGAGTGCCTATTTAAACCTTGGTTTGAAGGTGGTTTCTCCAAGGGTAATTTAGGGTTTTCCCCTTCACGGATGAGCTACCTTTAGTAGCTATCAACTAATGAATTATTTGATTGGCTGGGAAATTTGACAAAGGAAAGATAAGCAGATCTATACACATTGTGGGGGAGCTTCTTGTGTGTGTGCTTGTGTATTCTTAATAAATTAAGGCCATGGACACTTGGATAGATACTAGAACTTTAACTTTTTCCTTTTCTTTATTTTAAAGTATCATATACTTATCCCCAAGCACCAAAACGAGCCATTTTCTCTCCACCACTTCCCTCCTTCTTCAAACCTCGTTATCCCTCTGTTCAGCTGCAAATTTTTCTACCGAAGGAAGAAGAAAGTGGGGATCTTCTTGGAGAAAGGCTCTAAGGTTGAAATTGACTTCATTTTAGGGTTGAAAAAGCTTCCTTCTAGTGATCTTGACCTAAAAGTGTAAGAATTCCAAACTTTCCTCCATCTATTTCTTTTGTATCCTTCCTCTTAGCTTTCTCCGGGTCAGAACATTGCTGTTCCATGGTAGAAATTTCTCTAAAGCTCTTAAACCCTACCTTTCTTGCTCCTTATGCTTAGGGTTTGCTCATTTGATGAAGAAAGGTGCTAGATGGTCGAATTCATAGCTTACTCTTGGATTTTCTACCCTACCTGCTCGATATTTCTTCTATGTGGGGTTTTATCTTCTTACTAGAGGCAAGTTTTATAACTTGCTCCACATTTATTGCTTACCATAAGCTTTCTAGATCATGTTCTTGCTTGAAAATGATGATCCATGCACTAAAAAGCTATGCTTGACTAGGATTCAGATTTTTATAATATTTCCTGTTCTGATTTCACTTATATATGAACCTGTGATCATGTGTACATTATTCCTAAGGTATTATATGACTTGGATCAGGTTGTTTTGACAACCTATGGTGCTAAGCACCTACCAAACAGTGGTCAATTTTAGGGTTTTAAGTTGATTTCTTCTATAAACCATGACCCGATGAAGGTACCATTACAACAACCCTATGGTGTTGTCTTCATAACAACTCATGGTCGTGATAAAGGGTGTCAAATGATGGTAACAACCTATGGTCACCCCCTTAGGTCAGTTTTTGATCAATTATAAGTATAATGATCAACCATTAAGTACCCTACTGATGTTATCAATCAATGATGACATCAGCTTAATATTTGATGCTGATTAATGAATATAGTGTTGATCTAACAACATATAGTGATTTAATGATCACTAATGATTGTGGATCAGGTGTCTACAATATAGGGTGAGTTAATCATATAGTTTTAGCATCAATTAAGCCTTAGACCAATGATTTCTTGGGTCACTTGATGCAATGGTCGAACCTATACTGTAATTTATGGTTCTAATATATGAACTTGACCCAGTGGTCACGATGTAATGTTTATTCCTCCAATAAAGTGGAATGATGTATAATGTAATATGTTGGTCCTAATAAGGGGATTTATATGATTTTATTTATATGATCAACTTAAGGAGATTACTTGTTGACAATGGATGGTTTGTTTTAACTGAATAGTCGATTGTGGGTTTTACCCTACTCTCAATGGAACTTTTTGTGTTGTTAATAAAGGGATGTCTAGGGTTAGATGGTGACTCTTTCTAGAGAACAAATCAAGGACTTCATAGGTGGTTTATATAAGATGTTTACTTATGTAAACAACCAAAGGTCTTACCTTTTAAATATCCAATGGTTCTGGGTGAAATTGTGGTATGGTGATACGTGTTGCATGATGACAGAACAAATGGAGGGTTACACTTAATAAGGTAGTCTTACATATTCACTCATATGAATAGAATGGATGATAACAATATTGTGTTGTTATGTAACCCTAATGAGGTATAGCTTGTTATACCTAGCTTTAATATAACTAAATGATGGTAATTGGGTATGAATAGTCCTTGAATGACTAATGCAATGATGAAGTACTATGTTACTGTTGTTGAAACCCTAGTATTCTATAACCCAATCGTTATACCTTTATTTATGTGTGGGTTCATACTTGAGAATGGTATGAAATGTGATGGTGATGCTTCACCTTATTCATCCATGATCCAATGGGGATGTTGTGAGTTAGGGTTTGGGTATGAGTGCTATTTAGTAACATTGATACAATTTATCATGTTGAACCTAACTATAATGCAAATAGATAAAGATGAGTATTCATGTTTAACATTCTTACATGATGGAATGATGGTGGAATAACCTCCTTAACATGATCATAAACTTGGTATGTTAATTGGTGGTTATCATATCCACATGGTTGATACTTTCTTATGCTAAACATGTGCTTTATGAAAATGATGAGAGTTAATAATATCAAGATTCATTGCATGGTGATGTAATTAAGGAATGTTCTTAATGTTAATATAACCATGCTATGATTGTTTATGAATATAACCTAATTCGTTAATGCAATATTTTGCTGATCTGGTGTATTATATATAAGTGATGTTGTTGAGCCCTGTTATAAGGCATGTAAAGATAATGATGATCTTGCAGGGTATAATAAGATGGTCTTAATGACCTTTGGGCATGGTTGAGCCCTAAATGAGGTGTAATCCTCTTGTGTTGATAAGGGTTAATACCCTATGATATTGTGAAAAGGATTTATATCCTGTGATAGTATGATGGTCTTAATGACCTTTGGGCATCGTTGAGCCCAAAATGAGGTGTAATCTTCTTAAGTTGATAAGGGTTGATACCCTGTGATATTGTGAAAAAAAATATTATCTTGAGATAGTATGATGGCTAGTGTGGTCTCATGAATGGAAAGTGAATAGTTCCATGTGACGATGAGATGAGAAATTATGTTTCACACATTTTATATATATTCAAAGTTGTGATATTTATATGCTTGCTAGAACTAAATTAGGGTTTGTATGTCCACTTGTTCGATGCAGCCTTAATTCACCCAATTGACATAACTAATCAAGTGAAACTCTAATCATGTAGTGCCATGTGCCATAGATCCATCTGAGTGTCAGAATTTTCCAGATGGTGAAACAAGTATTCCTAAAAGAAATTCAGAGCGCATACTATTGAGTATGTGGCGGTGGCAAGTTGAGGATATATCCTTGTCATCCACAATGCAGATTGTGGAGGTTGGTTGTGGTCATGCCTCATACATATGATGTGATTGAGAATGGTTGTGGTTGTGTCTTAGTGATTATATATGTGATAATATTGGAGGAAAACTGTGGTTGTACCTCAGATGGTAGGTTATGCGTACCCACCTCCTTTCACTAGTGTCGTGACATGTACTAAGGATGGACTAGGCTATTAGCAGCTTGACCTTATGTGTCACTGTGGTAGACCTGTACTGACTGAGGGTAGAGAAGATCTTAGGAATCTGGCTCTTCCTAGATCTTGTATGGCACTGATTTTGACTTAGCAGTGGTTAGTTGGATTTTGAGTGGTATCCTCAAATTCCTCAGGGCATAATAAAAGATGTATTATTCTCGTATAGCATATCTGTTTAGGGTTATACATGATGCTTCACATTGGATGATAACCCTTGTTTGTTCTCTTTACATAAAGATGATTCTTAGTGCAATTAAGAGATAGTAGATATACTTATGTTGTAGATATGCTTAAGATTGTAGATGCGTACATACAGTAGCCATGATAATGTTGATAGCTATACTGGTACTGCTGATTATAATCATGATGCTAGCTATCTCATGTTGTTTGTTATGTTTAACATGCTAGCCATGTCTTTGTAACTAGAGATGCATATATTGTTGATCATGCTTATCCAGATAGTTGTGCTTATGGTGTTAGCTCTTTTTATGATGTTGATATGTTTAACCTATTAGGCATGCTAATGTTGTTATCTATGCTTATGTGGCTAGACTTATTCATAATGATAGAGATGCTATGTTACTAGACTTGCTCATGATGCTAGATATGCATATGCTACTGAATTGCTTATGTTATCAACAAGATAAAGGATGATAATCTGGATAATGATGATAGTTATTATCTGCTCCCTTGTGTATTTTGATAATCATCAGTGTTTCTGAGCTTATTTGTTATATCTGATTAATTTGCTTAACTATTTAATTATTTAAAAATATTATAATCAATAAACGTTGTTGGAGGTTGTATCTCTTGCTGGGACTGGGTGTCACCCTTGTGGTTCGCCACATTTTTTTGGGTAATTAGAAGGAACGAAAACAAACATGTGGCAACAAAGAGGATCTGTAGTAATGAATCTTTGATAAAGTTGATTAGATGTCTAGTGTGTCCTAGAGTCATCCTTGTACTCTCAGGTCTGGGCAAGAAAAGTTTGTATAGTGTTTCAAATGAATCAGGATTTTGTTAGCATGTTAATGCTTGTTTGTGTGACATATATGAATATTGTTCTCCTATGTATATATGTTGTGGCTAAGGCGATAGATAAATTTGTATCAAATTCCTGGCATAGTAAGGATATAAGAAAGATTTTGGGATCTTATGCAAATGTTTATGAGTGGGTGCTGACACTGAAACTGGTTTTAATTTACCCATATTTTTGGGTACGTGATTAATTAGTGATTGATTGTGTTTTATGTTTTGAGTAATCTCATTTAGTGTAATAGGTTCTCACAGGTTGGTATCAGAGCTTTAGGTTCACTGAGTTTATAGGGACACTAGGACTTAAGACTAGGATGACGTCTAAGTTAAGAATATAACACAAATATATGGTGCATTCTACTTAATCTCAATATTTGGGTGCCCTGGCCAGGTATTCAATTATTGAAGAAAGGTAAGTATGGGACTCTAAGATTGTTATCTTTCTGATTACTATGATCAAGTAGTCATTTTGAGACAATCTAAAGATCATAATGAATAAGAAATCATGGTGTGAATATCTCAATCCTACCTTAAAGAAGATGAGAATTGCAACATTATCTTTCAAAACTTGAATGTTCGGTAACTATAAGAGAAAGATACAACACCATGGTATCTAAATATGAATACAAATAGGAGTTATTGAAGATGTGATTCATGAAGATAATAAAGTAAAAGACAAATAAGTCTATGCTTAAAAAGTGATTCAAGGTATGAAACCCACATAAGATGGAGATAACTCCAATGATAAGTATAAAATGAGAAGATAAATGAGAACAATGACAAAGAAATAAGGTGGAACCTGAGTTAATCTCAGACCAACCAATGTGTGTAAGAAAGTGTTAATCAAAAATCAGCATGGCATGTGAAAGAAATTAAAAGATGATCCCTGTTTAATGAATAAAATGAAGAATATGATGATTTACTTGTTGATAAGTGGTTGAAAAATATAATAAAATAAGAGAACATACCCAAGTGTGATAAATAGTCATCAAGGAAGGAGTAATGAGATATGTTAATCATGATGATTCCTATGCTGATGGCAAGGAACCCAAAATGAAAAAGGTAAAATGATACATAAGAAGTTGTAACCTGCATAATGAAAATAGAATTGGTTACCTTTTTTCTAGTGACCCTTGAAAAATACTACTATGGTATGGGAAGTGTGTTTCCTTTTGTGTCTTTCCTTTCTAGGGAACATCTTTCAAGTGGATCATTGCCACTTGGTCAGTGTGGATTCACTTAAAACATGAAGGTGGATCACTTATTATAGCATAAGGTTGCTTGGACTATGGTTCTAAGATCATAAAGTTTGTGATGAGTTTGCTTTTGAGCCTTCCAATAATTTGGGAGACTCCTCTTATATGTATTGAAATTTATTATGTTGGTAAAAGTAGATGAGATAAGGATGTGAGTTCCTTATAGCACATGAGGTGGATACCAAGGTAATGAATCCTAGTATCCAAGATGTGTCAATAGTATGGGAAGTATGTGAAGGTTGGAGATGTTTATTAAATGAACATTACAAGTATTCCTATCCCTTAGAGAGAGAGAGATAGTTGATGATGACCCTTTAAATGTTGTTAGCAAGGAAAAATTAAAGTGATTCTATAATGTTGTGTATGGCTTAGTGATAGCTGGACAAGACCACTATCAAGGATAGAAGGTTTATTGGTCAATATATATGCACTACCATGTTCCTTTAAGATAAAACTATGATCAAATATCAATGCATAAGATTTAGATTGGATGACATAATTCACATGACCATGATGAGTTTAGAGCTATGTCCTATAGACTAACCAATGTACAAATATAATTTATGAATATGAGGAACATAGTGTTCCACACATGTCATAAAAGTTATATCAAGCTTTGAATGATGACATGCCAACTATTTCAAATATGGTAAAAAATATGATCAATATTTCTTAAAAAACCTTGGAGTTGCCGAAGTAGCAATAGCTATGGGAAAAGTTTAACAAGAGTGAGTTGGAGGTTCACTAGGGTATCCTCTAATAGTTATGATACCTCTGTTAAGTATGTTATGTGAGTCCTGATAAGATGAAGATAATGTCGTTGCTCCACCCCTAACAAGGTCAATCAGGAAGTTATATTTGTTAACAGTTATATACAAGTCTATGATTCTTCAACCAAATAGATGGTCAGTCCACCATTGATATGATTGGAGAATCCTCTAGAAACATATTCTTCATAATTTCTTGAAAACTAGGGGGTGCCTACATGGTTTATTGAGTTGTTTATTACAACAACCATTAAAGGAGCATAGAGATGAAACCTTGTAAATTTGCATATGATAACAAATACATGATCTTTTATGTTTGGTAAGATCCAATGAGTGTGTCTTTTGAGTGATGTGTGATACAACATATAGAATAGTTTGAGATGACAATTGATTCCCAAAGTTGAAAGTTACTATTAGATTTGTATAGGTGGCACAACAAGTTTCTATGTTCCATATTTGCAAATGTCTTCTTATGTGGGGGGTTTTTGTGTTGACCCAAGATGAGATACATATGAATGATGTTACATCACCATGATATGCACGTAAACATGTGTAGGTAATAGCATGAGGTGTATATGAAGTACCCATCTTTGTTTACCTTGGATTTCGGGGGCGAAATCCCTGTTAGGGGTTTATAGTTGTAAGGCCCCTAAACTTACTTAATGAGTTAAATGAGATTAATTATCATAATTGAATTCTTATAAACCTAATATAACATTGTGACATGATTTTAAATAATAAGACAAGCTTAATTTTCAAATTTGGTCCAATTTGGACAATGTTTGAGCAAGTTATGCAATTTTATGCACATTTTGGACTTTTCTGCAATTTACCCAATGGAGAGGTTTTCATTGCAATTTATCACTTGAATTATATTACCTAGATATTCTATCATCATTTTTTAGCTTTTTGATCCATGGGGCGCCTATTTAAACCTTGGTTTGAAGGTGTTTTCTCCAAGGGTAATTTAGGGTTTTCCCCTTCACGGATGAGCTACCTTTAGTAGCTATCAACTAATGAATTATTTGATTGGATGGGAAATTAGACAAAGGAAAGCTAAGAAGGTCTATACAAATTGTGGGGGAGCTTCTTGTGTGTGTGCTTGTATATTCTTAATAAATTAAGGCCATGGACACTTGGATAGATACTAGAACTTTAACTTTTTCCTTTTCTGTCTTAAAGTGTCATATACTTATCCCCAAGCACCAAAACGAGCCATTTTCTCTCCACCACCTCCCTCCTTCTCCCAAACTCGTTCTCCCTCTGTTCATCTGCGAATTTTTCTGCCCAAGGAAGAAGAAAGTGGTGATCTTCTTGGAGAAAAGCTCTAAGGTTGAAATTGACTTCATTTTAGGGTTGAAAAAGCTTCCTTCTTGTGATCTTGACCTAACAGTGTAAGCATTCCCTTCTTTCCTCCGTCTATTTCTTTTTTATCCTTCCTCATAGCTTTCTACAGGTCGGAACCTTGCTGTTCCATGGTAGAAATTGCTCTAAAGATCTAAAACCCTACCTTTCTTGCTCCTTATGCTTAGGGTTTGCTCATTTGATGAAGAAAGGTGCTAGATGGACGAATTCATAGCTTACTCTTGTATTTTCTACCCTGCCTGCTCGAGATTTCTTCTTTTTGGGGATTTATACTCTCATTAGAGGTAATTTTAATAACTTTCTCCACGTTTATTGCTTACCATAAACTTTCTAGATCATGTTCTTGCTTGAAAATGACGATCCATGCATGAAAAAGCTATGCTTGACTAGGATTTCGATTTTTCTAATGTTTCCTGTTCTGATTTCAGTTATATATGAACCTGTGATCATGTGTAAATTATTCTTAAGGTATTATATGACTTGGATCAGGTTGTTTTGACAACCTATGGTGCTAAGAACCTATCAAACAATGGTCAATTTTAGGGTTTAAAGTTGATTTCTTGTATAAACCATGACCCGATGATGGTAGCATTGCAACAACCCTATGGTGTTGTCTTCATAACAACTCATGGTAGTGATCAAGGGTGTCAAATAATGGTGACAACCTCTGTTCACCTCCTTAGGTCAGGTTTTGGATCAATTATAAGTATAATGATCAACCATTAAGTACCCTACTTATGTTATCAATCAATGATGACATCAACTTAATATTTGATGATGATTAATGAATATAGTGTTGATCTAAAAACCAATAGTGATTTAATGATTACTAATGATGGTGTATCAGATCTCTACAATCTATGGTGAGTTAATCATATAGTTTTAGCATCAATTAAGCCTTAGACCAATGGCTTCTTGGGTCACTTGATGCAATGGTCGAACCTATACTGTAATTGATGGTTTTAATATATGAACTTGATACAATGGTCCAGATCTAATATTTATTCCTCCAATAAAGTGGAATGATGGATAATTTAATATGTTGGTCCTAATAATGAGATTTATATGATTTCATTTATATGATCATCTTAAGGAGCTTACTTGTTGACAATGGATGGCTTGTTTTAACTGAACAGACGATTCTGGGTTTTACCCTACTCTCAATGGAACTTTTTGTGTTGTTAATCAAGGGATTTCTAGGGTTAGATAGTGACTCTTTCTATAGAACATATCAAGGACTTCATAGGTGGTTTATCTAAGGTGTTTACTTATGTAAACAACCACATGTCTTACCTTTTAAACATCCAATGGTTCTGGGTGACATTGTGGTATGGTGATACAGGTTGAATGATGATGGAACAAATCGAGGGTTACCCTTAATAAGGTAGTCTTACCTATTCACACTTATGAATAGAAGCAATGATAACAATATTGTGGTGATATGTAACCCTAATGAGGTATAGCTTGTTATACTTAGCTTTAATATAACTAAATGATGGTAATTGGGTATGAATAGTCCTTGAATGACTAATGCTATCATTAAGTACTCTATTACTATTGTTGAAACCCTAGTATGCTATAACCCAATCATTATACCTTGATTTATGTGTTGGTTCATACTTGGCAATGGTATGGAATGTGATGGTGATGCTTCACCTTATGCATCCATGATCCAATGGGGATGTTGTGAGTTAGGGTTTGGGTATGAGTGTTATTTAGTAACATTGATATAATTTATCATGTTGAACCTAACTCTAATGCAAATAGATAAAGATGAGTATTCATGTTTAACATTCTTATATGATGGAATGATGGTTGAATAACCTCCTTAACATTATCATAACCTTGGTTTGTTAATTGGTGGTTATCATAGCCACATGGTTGATATTTTCTTATGCTAAACATGTGCATTATGAATATGATGAGGGTTAATCATATCTAGATTAATTGCATGTTGATGTAATAAAGGAATGTTCTTAATGTTAATATAACCCTGCTATGATTGTTTATGAATATAACCTAGTTCATTAATGCAATATTGTGTTGATCTGGTGTATTATATATAAGTGATGTTGTTGAGTCCCATTATAAGGCATGCAAAGATAATGATGATCTTGTCGGGAATAATATGATGGTCTTAATGACCTTTCGGAATGGTTGAGCCCTGAATGAGGTGTAATTCTCTTGTGTTGATAAGGGTTAATACCCTGTGATATTGTGAAAAGGATTTATATCATGTGATAGTATGATGGTCTTAATGACCTTTAGGCATGGTTGAGCCCTGAATGAGGTGCAATCCTCTTATGTTGATAAGGGTTGATACCCTATGATATTGTGAAAAAAATTAATATCTTGTGATAGTATGATGACTAGTGTGGTCTCATGAATGGAAAGTGTATAGTACCATGCGATGATGAGATGAGAAATTATGTTTCACACATTTTATATCTTTTCAAAGTTGTGATATTTATATGCTTGCTTGAAATGAATTAGGGTTTGTATGTCCACTTGTTTGATGCTGCCTTAATTCACCCAATTGGTATAACTAATCAAGTGAAACTCTAATCATGTAGCACCTTGTGCCATAGATCCATCTGAGTGTCAGAATTTTCTAGATGGTGAAATGAGAATTCCTAAGGGAAACTCAGAGTGCATACTATTGAGTATGTGGGAGTGGCATGTTGAGGTTATATCCTTGTCATTCACAATGTAGATTGTGGAGGTTGGCTATGGTCATGCCTCATACATATGATGTGATTGAGAATGGATGCGGTCGTGTCTCAGTGATTATATATGTGAAAAGATTGGAGGACAACTGCGGTTGTACATCAGATTGTATGGTATGCATACCCACCTCCTTTTACTAGTGTTGTGACCTGTACTAAGGACGGACTAGGCTGTTAGCAGCCTGACCTTATCTGTCATTGTGGCAGACCTATACTAACCGGGGGTGGAGAAGATATTAGGAGTCTAGCTCTTCCCAGATCTTGTATGGCACTGATTTCAACTTAGCAGTGGTCAGTTGGATTTTGAGTGGTATCCTCAAATTCCTCATGGCATAATAAAAGATGTAATAAAGCCATATAGCATATCTGTTTAGGGTTATACATGATGCTTCACATTGGATGGTAACCCTTGTTTGTTCTCTTTATATAAAGATGATGCTTAGTGCAATTAAGAGATAGTAGATATACTTATGTTGTGAATATGATTAAGATTGTACATGCGTACATACGGTAGCCATGAATATGTTGATAAATATACTGATACTGTTAATTATAATCATGATGCTAGCTATCTCATGTTGTTAATTATGTGTAGCATGCTAGCCATGCCTTTGTAACTAGAGATGCATATACTGCTGATCGTGCTTATCCAAATAGTTGTGCTTTTGGTGTTAGCTCTTTTTATGATGTTGATATGTTCAACCTATTAAACATGCTAATGTTGTTATCCACGCTTATTTGGCTAGAATTATTCATAATGATAGAGATTCTATGTTACTAAACTTGCTCATGATGCTAGATATGCATATGCTATGGAATTGCTTATGTTATCAACAAGATAAAGGATGGCAGTCTGGATAATGATGATAGTTATTATCTGCTCCCTTGTGTATTTTGATAATCATTAGTGCTGCTGAGCTTATTTGTTATATCTGATTAATTTGCTTAACTGTTTAATTACATAAAAATATTGTAATCAATAAACGTTGTTGGAGGTTATATCTCTTGTTGGGACTGGGTCTCACCCTTGTGGTTCGCCACATTTTTTAGGTAATCGGAAGTGACGAAAACAAACATGTGGCAGCAAAGAGGAGCTATAGTAATGAATCTTTGATGAAGTTGATTAGATGTCTAGTGTGACATCCCTAGATTTTCTAAAACTTAATCTGATGTGTGATGTCTAAATTGAAACCCTCACCTTAGCGAGAATCCCAATTTAAACATCCCGCATAAGGCTAAGAAGAAGAAAATCAGAGGAAGTTAGAAGGAAAGAATAGTAGCACATGCACATGAACAATAATAAAACCATACAACACATGTTCACCATTCAACATATAATTACAACATGAATTGTTACAACATTTGATTTTACATATTGAATAGAATACTTCTACATATACATGCACTACCACTAAACTATAGGATCTCAAGACAATAGGTCCACCTGTACATCAGCTCGCCACACAACCTGTACACTATCCTGGTTCTCTAAGAGCATAACCACAACCTAAACAAAAGATTACATGTGGTACACGTCAGCACAATATTCAAGAATATTGTACTGAGTACGCCTACGTGTCTTTTATATACCTCTCATCATATCTCGGCAATAAGATAAAATTAATATACTTGGCAGCATTAAAAAAATATAAGGAAAAGCATATACTGGCAAAAAGATATTCATTAACAAAAGATAACACATATTTTAAAGCTTATTTCCATCATATATCTCGTACATCTGCCCCCAAGGGGCTTTGATGTTTACAGGCCTTATGATCTAAAGATAATGCAATTAATGCAAACATGCTCAATAAATGATGAAATTTACAGAATAGAGGGAGAGAGATGGGGAGGACCATAGCAGCGAGCTACAACGAGGAGTCTCAACGACGCCCAGGTCGTGAGGCAAGGAAGCTAGGAGAAGGCAGCTATGGCTGAGCTCTCACTGGCGATCTAGTCTAGCAGTGCGGAACGCAGATGAGAGGAGCATCTGAACGACAACAATCTCTCATCAAATTTGGGCCAACCGGCGGAGTGGAGATCCTGGAATGGAGACGCTCGCAAACCAGAGGTAGAGGATATGAGTACATCTAGTTAATGAACTACAATCTAGAATATGACATCAGATTAAGTTTTAGAAAATCTTGGGACATCACATATAGTGTGTCCTAGAGTCATCCTTGTACTCTCTGGTCCGAGTAGGAAAAGTTTGTATCTGGTGTTTCAAATGAATCAATATTTTATTAGCATGTTAATGCTTATTTGTGTGACATATACAAATATTGTTCTCCTATGTATATATGTTGTGGCTAAGGCGATAGATAAATTTGTATCAAATACTTGGCATAGTACGGATATAAGAAAGATTTTGGGATCTTATGCAAATGATTATGAGCGGGGGCTCATGCTGAAATCAGTTTTAATTTACCCATATTTCTGGGTATGTGATTAATGAGTGATTGATTGTGTTTTATGTTTTGAGTAATCTCATGTAGTGTAACGGGTTCTCATAGTTAATTAAGTGCTAACACATGATAAACTGTCCACGTGATTTAGGAAATGATTACCAAATCATATCCATGACCAACTCTTGACCTTAAGGAAATCACAATGTTTCTAGATGCTCCACACGCCCAATCATTTTGAGCACATGAGGCTCTACGGGATCTCCCTCTATCAGTTTGCACTCAAGTAACTCCTTAGAGACATTATACCTTTCATTCTTATCACGTTGTTTATGTGACTCATAGTTGATACAACCCAACATAAGGTTCTCGATGTTCACAACATCATTGGAATGCTTCAAAGAAGCATCCATGTAAGTCTTGGGTGAATTTGGAGTGGATACTGGCACTGGTGTTTCAGGAACATGCAGAAAACTTCTCAAGTTCGTAAACTAGTTACGAAAATAAATCTCATTTAATTTGTCTGAGTGTGATGATAGAGTGTTTTTCTTTTGTTTCTACAAGAGAAATTTTTCATTTGTCAAAAACACTTTTTGATTTGAAAATTTGATATTAATGAGTTCTTTATTTAACTATCGCTCCCACTATTTTATTCAAATTGATAAACCTCAATATAAATTTGGAATATTGTAACATACAATATTCTAGTGGGCCAAGATCCTAATTTCATCAAAATCATGAGCCAACTAGGACGGTCACCCAGAACTTGATTCTATCAGGTTGGCAACCTTTGCCAATTTTGTCACATGTAACTCTTGGATAGATGGAATGCACAACTCCTTGCCATAATCATCTACATGCTTCTAGATGCTTAATCCAATTAAGATCACCTAGTTAGGCCTGACCCATAAGCCAACACGATAGACTATGCACTCTGCTAGGGAAGACCCTTATATCTACCATCACACTTCCATGAGATAGATGGTGCACCATGCTAGGGTGTGCCTACACATAGTCGATCAAGATTTTCATGTTTTCTACTTATAGAAAGCATCTAGAACTTAATATTTTAATGAGGGAGTTTGAATAATATACATTAACCAATCACCAGATATATATAGTATGTATCATATACATTCTATAACTCACAATGAAAATATGCAATATACAAAATGGGATGGTTATGGCCAACCTAATGTAATTTCTTGGAGACAAAGGAATTACCACAATATAGGTCTACATCATATGTAGAAACCAGTTTTTTATGAAGATCCATTCCTGTTGATTCGGGTTGACTGGTTCAACCTTTGAACCGGTTGGCTATCCTATTGGCAGGTCAGTTTGTCACGCCCCAATCTCACATTAACCACAAACCACGAGATTAAGACGCGACAGGATGGGATTAACACATAACCAATCATTCGTCACTTTTTAAAACAATTCAAGGCATTTAAATGATAACCAAGTTTAAACTGTAAACAGAAAACTGAGCAAACTGCAGGAACTTTTCTAATTTACTGAATAAAGATACAGGCAAGGTCTACAACATATTACATTGATTAACATAAATAAAGCATAACATTAATTTACATCTGTGTACACATTCTCTCTCTCACTCACACCTTGTCCTGAGGATCGAGGGGAATGGACTAAGAGACCTCTAACTAGACTAACAACAAACCTTCTATCGACTAAGCGTTAGGGTGAAACGATCCTTCTGATTCCTGATGCTGATGCTGACCTGAAAATGTTTGAGTAGAGGGATGAGCCTACTCGCTCAGTGAATAACATTTCACTTAGCTATCACTAAACAACTCGTCAGGTTTATAAACTGAAATTAACATATATACAGTTTAAACAGGGCATTTCTATTGACATAGCAGATATACAGATAATAATCACATTTCTAAGCATCAACAGATATTTCAGGTAAATAAACAGTTATATAAATTTACTGTGGACCTACTTGATCATTTATCCATTTTATTATTATGCCCTAAATATATGCAGTGTACCCTGCATATAAATATCCGCAACAAGTTCATGCTACGGTCCCACCGTACAAGACTTAGCGACACACCCGGGAAATGCTAAGTCTGACTGCTGTCCTGGCCTGCTACAGGACTCTCAGGCTCACACGGCCTCACTGCACTCTCAAAAGAGTGTACTCTAGACTCCTCCTTTAACCTGAGCACACAGGCGGAGAGTCTCACAGGGTTACCTTCGCGACACACGCACGAATGGTGTTAGATAACCAAGTTTTCTTTCTTTTCCCAGTGCCACCGTGACACACGCACGGATTATTGTTGAACACTGCTTTCCTGCCCTCGTGCCACCGTGACACACACACAAATTATTGTTGAACACGAGTCACCGACCATCTAGACACACGCTAGGTAGGTCGTTTCACCCCAAGGTGCAGACCTCACGAGGGGCTCTACGGTGTTAGGGCACCTATGTCTATTAAATAGTTAACAGATATACAGTTTAACAGAAATATCACATTACGACTGCAAAATATGTAATTTCTTCTTTTTCATCATTCATATCATGCATTTCAAGTTCCAATGAACTTAACATACTTTAATGTACTTGCTATACTGTTTAAGAGTCATATCAACTGATACTGAAACAAATAAGCATTTAAAATGAGTTAAATAATGATTTCTAAATGAACTGCCACTCACCACTTGAAACTCGGCCGATCACTATGGAACTCGGCCGATCAGGACCAAACTCGGCCGACCAACCTCGGCCGACCAACTCACCGCTTGAAAAACATACAAAGAAACTCGGCCGATCAGGACCAAACTCGGCCGACCAAAACGCTGTTCGTATATCTTAATTAGGAAACTCGACCGATCCGAAAACGCTGTATAAAAGACCTAAATATAAACTCGGCCGACCGAATTGGAACTCGGCCGAACCGCGTACATGCAGAACACCAAAACGGCATGCAAAAGTAGATTTTTCTCGAATCGACGGGCAAACCTCGAACAACCACCACCAAACATTCGCAAACGATGCATATGACTAAACCGTACCTGAAGGGAAGAAGAAAATGAGCTAGGGCTGCATCGTGCACCCCAATCTCCAAGCCGTTTTCTTGCAAACGTAGCTCCAGCTGCAAAACCGAATCAAATCGACGAGGATGACGATCAACGGAGTGAAGGAGACGAGCTGCAGCAGCTGATCGGAGCAAAACGGAGCTCCGACGCCTCTCCCTTCTTCAGCTCCCTCTCTCTCTCTCTCTCTCTCTTTCTCTCTTTCTCACGCAAGGAACAGAACGCAGGAGCGTTCTCTCATTTCTGTGAAATGAAACGAGAAAGGTAAAGAGAGAAAGGATAAGGAAGAAACTTAGGGGCCTAAATGCAAAGTTCAAAAACTACAAACGGGTCCCTATAAGCCCAAAAACACGCAACTTTTGACTCGAAGGTTGGATTCGAACAATTTCTCTGGCAACGCTTCAAGCGTAAGATCCTACACGCTTTAGAAGCTAGAAAACACACTAAGCACATATCATATCCATTTTAAATATTTTTAACAAAAACAAGCTTATAACTTAACACATCAGCTAAACTCTTGCTTAACAGCATACTTACGGGATAAGCTCGACACGGGTCGTAACAATCTCCCTCCCTTATAAGAATTTCATCCCGAAATTCCTAGAAGAGAAAAGGAAACTTGCTACGCATCTCAGACTCTTGCCCCCACGTAGCTTCCTCAAGATTATGGTTTCTCCACAAAACCTTCACTAAAGGTATCTCCCTGTTCTTAAGCTTTTTGATCCGGTGATCAACTATCTGTACTGGTCCTTTTACATAGGACACATCCGTTCTAAGCTGCGCTAGTTCTGAATCTAGAATCTTTTCTGTACCGGGATGACACTTTTTCAGCATAGACACGTGGAAGACATCATGAAGATTTTCCAACTCAGACGGCAAATCCAACCTGTAAGCTACAGGTCCTATTCTCTCAACGATAGGATATGGACCCATATACCTAGGGGTCAACTTACCCCTCTTGCCAAACCTCAGCACTCCCTTCCACGGTGAAACCTTCAAATAAACCTCGTCGCCAACCTCAAACTCAAGAGGTCGACGTCGTCTCTCTGCATAACTTTTCTGTCTATCCTAAGCAGCTTTCAACTGATCCCTGATCACAGATATCTTTTATGTAGTTACATCAACTAACTCAGGTCCAAGAATTTCCTTCTCACCCACCTCGTACCAACAAATTGGCGATCTACACTTCCTGCCATAAAGAGCTTCATATGGAGCCATTCCAAGACTAGAATGGTAACTGTTATTATATGCAAACTCCATTAGGCTTAAGTGTTCTTCCCAGTTGCCTCTAAACTGTAGCACGCATGCTCTCAGCATGTCATCAAGGGTCTGAATGGTCCTCTCAGATTGACCATCTGTCTGCGGGTGAAACGCTGTACTGAACTTCAGTCTTGTGCCCAACGCATGATGTAGCTGATTCTAGAATCTAGATGTAAACTTTGGATCTCTGTCAGAAATAATGGAAACTGGAATCCCATGTAATCTGATTACCTCGTCCACATAAACCTTAGCCAGCTTTGGAACGTCAAAGGTTGACTTGACTGGAAGAAAGTGAGCAGACTTAGTTAGTCTATCCACAATCACCCATATCGAGTCCGAACCCTTAGGCGTTCTAGGTAATCCTACCACGAAGTCCATCGTGATGTGTTCCCATTTCCATTCTGGTATAGGAAGCGACTGCAAAGTACCAGCAGGTTTCTGATGCTCAGCCTTAACCTGCTGACACACCCCGCACCTAGCCACGTATTCAGCCACATCCTTTTTCATACCAGACCACCAGTACAGCTCTTTGAGGTTCCTGTACATCTTTATGTTACCTGGATGCATAGCATACATAGAAGTATGCGCTTCCTCAAGAATCTGCTCTTTCAACTCACTGTTCTCAGGTACACACAACCTATCATGAAGATACAACATGCCTTCATCAGAAAACCTGAACTCTGTTCTTTTACCTTCTGACATCTCCTGCATGATTTGCCACAACTCATCATCACTCTGATGTAATTCCTTAATCTGATTATAAAAAGTAGGTCTGACTTGCATCTGAGCAATCAGCCCACTTTGTCCAGTCACATCCAAGTCCAAGTTCAATTTTCGCATATCTACAAGCAAGTCTCTCTTGAAACATGCCATAGAAAATGCATTAGCTGTTGAACTTGACTTTCTACTCAAGGCATCAGCCACAACATTTGCTTTACCAGGATGGTAATCGATTGTCACATCATAATCTTTAATCAGCTCAAGCCATCTGCGCTGTCTCATATTCAAATCCTTCTGAGTGAAGATATACTTCAGGCTCTTATGGTCTGTAAACATCTGACATGTCTCACCATACAAGTAGTGACGCCATGTCTTAAGAGCATGAACTATAGCAGCTAATTCCAGATCATGAGTAGGGTAGTTCTCTTCGTTCTTCTTAAGCTGTCTAGATGCATAGGCCACAACCTTGCCTTCTTGCATCAACACACAGCCTAAACCTCTCCTGGAAGCATCACAGAATACTGTATAGCCTTTTTCTGCTTCTGGAAGAACCAACACTGGTGCTGAAGTCAACTTTCTCTTCAAGATCTGAAAACTCTTCTCACAGTTATCAAACCAAACAAACGGTGCATCCTTCCTCGTCAAGCGTGTCAAAGGTGATGCTAGAACACCGAAGTTCTGTATGAACCTTCTGTAATAACCTACTAAACCCAAGAAACTTCTGATCTCCGTAGGAGTCTTAGGTTGTTCCCACTGAAGCACGGAATCAACTTTCTTAGGGTCAACGCTAACTCCATCTTTCGAGATAACATGTCCAAGAAATGCTACCTCGGCCAACCAGAACTCGCACTTGCTAAATTTAGCAAACAACTAGTGTTGTCTCAACAACTGCAACACTACTCTCAAGTGTTGCTCATGTTGTTCATCGTCTCTGGAATAGATCAGAATATCATCTATAAAGACTACAATAAACTGATCTAGGAACGGTTTGAAAATCCGGTTCATCATATCCATAAAGGCTGCTGGGGCATTGGTCAGTCCAAACGACATGACCAAAAACTCATAATGCCCATACCTGGTTCTGAAAGCTGTTTTAGGAATATCAGAAGCCTTTATTCTGAGCTGATGATATCCAGATCTCAAATCAATTTTAGAGAAGATCGTCGCTCCACGCAACTGATCAAACAGATCTTCTATTCTCGGCAATGGATACTTGTTCTTTATAGTGATCTTGTTCAGTTGCCTGTAATCTATACAGAGACGCATGGTACCATCCTTTTTCTTAACAAACAGGACTGGAGCACCCCATGGTGAGGAACTGGGTCTAATGAAACCCTTATCTAGTAACTCCTGCAACTGCACCTTGAGTTCTTTCAACTCTGCAGGTGCCATTCTGTAGGCTGGTAGTGCTACTGGATGACTACCTGGATATATCTGAATTTCAAAATCAATGTCTCTGACTGGAGGTAAGCCTGGTAATTCTTCTGGAAAAACATCAGAAAACTCACGAACCATAGGCACATCATAAACACTGGCAGTGCTCTTCTCTGCTCTGGTGTCAACCACATGAGCAAGGAACGCTTCACATCCTTTCTGTAACATCTTATCAGCTACAGCAGCTGATATTATGCACGTAGGCAGAACTTTCCTGTCTCCAGTAAAGACACAAGAAAATTCCCCTAATTGAAAGGTAGCTTCCTTCTTCCAACAATCGAGTCGCACTCGATATATTTCAAGACAATCCATACCCAAGATGACTTGAAAAGTATTTACATCCAAAGGTATGAGATTAACAGCGAAGGTAAAACCTCCAAAAGATAACAAGCATCCGGGACAAGACTCGAATAAAACTGTTGGTCCACCTAGTGGAACCCTCAACATTAACTCATCTGCCAACTCTTGAGTTAACAGATTAAGTTCATCAACTAAAGAGCGTCGTATAAAAGAGTGAGTAGCTCCCGGATCTATCAAAACTGAAACTGGTATATTATTAAACAAAAGCATCTCTCCTGTAACTACTTGTGATGAGATTATACCTTCCTGAGGTGTCAAAGAAAAGAAACGTGCTGCCGCTCTCCCTCTGCCACGCTGTCCTCTTTGACCACTTCTGCCACTGGATACTCCACCACCTCTGGAACCAGAAGCCATAGAAGAACTCGGTCCTTCAGCTGGAGGTTGTCTCTGAACATCATAAAACTGAGACTGAGAAGCTTGTGATGCTGCTGGTTGAAGCTGAGGACAAAACTTCTTTATATGTCCTATCTGCCCACATTGGTAACATCCTGTATAATCTAAGCCCCAACATTGCCCAGAGTGAAATTTTCCACAGGTATTACATACTCGCATTTCCTGCCTCTGTGGACCGGTCACTGAGGTAGATGATCCAGAAGACTGTCCACTAACGACACTGCTCCATCTTCCTGGGTTGTATCCTCCTCTGCCTCTAGAAGTAATGACATCCTCAGATCTCTGCCTGCCAAAACAACCCAGGCCACGCCCAAGTATAGAAAAGAAACCTCTACCTCCAACTCTGTATCCACTACTGGATTGCCCTCTACTGAATTCTGCAGATCTCTTCTTAGACTCAGGCACCTTGTCAGCATTCACAGATTCTTCAACCTGTCTTGCAGCCTCAACAAACTCACCAAAGTTCTCTCTGTTCCTCCTGCTAGTAGCAGAAACTGTATGCCGAATCTCTGGCCTTAGCCCTTCCTGAAACCTTTTGCATCTTTCTATGTTGTCGGTAACAAGCTGCGGACAGAAATTAGCTAACCGTGTGAAAAGCGCTTCATACTCAGTAACTGTCATGTTCCCCTGCTTAATGTTCTGTAAATGCCTGATTTTCTCATTAAGGAAAGTGGGTGGATAGAATTTGAGATGAAACTCCTCAGAGAAATCCTGCCAGGAAAGCTCTGTACCTCCCCTCTTTTCTTCCACACCACGCCACCACAACTCTGCATCGCCTGTCAAAAGGTAGACTGCACGACTAATCTTCTTATCTTCTGGAAGCTCCATCAGACGAAAGACCTTTTCTATCTGTCTAAACCACTCATCATCTTCGGTGGGATCTGTGGTGCCACTGAACTCTGTGCCACCAAGCTTCTTCACAAGCTCATAAGATCGCATCAGATCTTTACTGCTGGTAGAAGAAGAATCTCGCCTATCAGCCTTGTACCTTTCTTTGGTCTCTAGGAACATCCTGTACATCCTGGATGCTTCATCCACATGATCACCACCACCTGGACCCAAGTACAGAGGGTCAGGGCCAACATGGCTCTCGGCCTGATCATCATGATCAAAGCCTCTTCCTGCCATCTGCAATGATATAACAGAATATTTCCTGTTAGAAAACTACAGATAGAAGAAAGACACCTAAACCTTAATCCTATTGGTCTCTTATCGTCCCCTGACCTGGACTCTGAGTAACTATGTACTCAACCTAAGCTCTGATACCAAGAGTTGTCACGCCCCAATCTCACATTAACCACAAACCACGAGATTAAGACGCGACAGGATGGGATTAACACATAACCAATCACTAGAGTTGTCACGCCCCAATCTCACATTAACCACAAACCATGAGATTAAGACGCGATAGGATGGGATTAACACATAACCAATCATTCATCACTTTTTAAAACAATTCAAGGCATTTAAATGATAACCAAGTTTAAACTGTAAACAGAAAACTGAGCAAACTGCAGGAACTTTTCTAATTTACTGAATAAAGATACAGGCAAGGTCTACAACATATTACATTGATTAACATAAATAAAGAATAACATTAATTTACATCTGTGTACACATTCTCTCTCTCACTCACACCTTGTCCCGAGGATCGAGGGGAATGGACTAAGAGACCTCTAACTAGACTAACAACAAACCTTCTATCGACTAAGCGTTAGGGTGAAACGATCCTTCTAATTCCTGATGCTGATGCTGACCTGAAAATGTTTGAGTAGAGGGATGAGCCTACTCGCTCAGTGAATAACATTTCACTTAGCTATCACTAAACAACTCGTCAGGTTTATAAACTGAAATTAACATATATACAGTTTAAACAGGGCAATTCTATTGACATAGCAGATATACAGATAATAATCACATTTCTAAGCATCAACAGATATTTCAGGTAAATAAACAGTTATATAAATTTACTGTGGACCTACTTGATCATTTATCCATTTTATTATTATGCCCTAAATATATGCAGTGTACCCTGCATATAAAGATCCGCAACAAGTTCATGCTACGGTCCCACCGTACAAGACTTAGCGACACACACGGGAAATGCTAAGTCTGACTGCTGTCCTGGTCTGCTACAGGACTCTCAGGCTCACACGGCCTCACTGCACTCTCAAAAGAGTGTACTCTAGACTCCTCCTTTAACCTGAGCACACAGGCGGAGAGTCTCACAGGGTTACCTTCGCGACACACGCACGAATGGTGTTAGATAACCAAGTTTTCTTTCTTTTCCCAGTGCCACTGTGACACACGCACGGATTATTGTTGAACACTGCTTTCCTGCCCTCGTGCCACCGCGACACACGCACGGATTATTGTTGAACACGAGTCACCGACCATCTAGACACACGCTAGGTAGGTCGTTTCACCCCAAGGTGCAGACCTCACGAGGGGCTCTACGGTGTTAGGGCACCTATGTCTATTAAATAGTTAACAGATATACAGTTTAACAGAAATATCACATTACAACTGCAAAATATGTAATTTCTTCTTTTTCATCATTCATATCATGCATTTCAAGTTCCAATGAACTTAACATACTTTAATGTACTTGCTACACTGTTTAAGAGTCATATCAACTGATACTGAAACAAATAAGCATTTAAAATGAGTTAAATAATGATTTCTAAATGAACTGCCACTCACCACTTGAAACTCGGCCGATCACTATGGAACTCGGCTGATCAGGACCAAACTCGGCCGACCAACCTCGGCCGACCAACTCACCGCTTGAAAAACCTACAAAGAAACTCGGCCGATCAGGACCAAACTCGGCCGACCAAAACGCTGTTCGTATATCTTAATTAGGAAACTCGGCCGATCCAAGACCAAAACTCGGCCGATCCGAAAACGATGTATAAAAGCCCTAAATATAAACTCGGCCGACCGAATTGGAACTCTGGTGAACCGCGTACAGGCAGAACACCAAAACGGCCTGCAAAAGTCGATTTTTCTCGAATCGACGGGCAAACCTCGAACAACCACCACCAAACATTCGCAAACGATGCATATGACTAAACCGTACCTGAAGGGAAGAAGAAAATGAGCTAGGGCTACATCGTGCACCCCAATCTCCAAGCCATTTTGTTATAACCTCAATTTCTCCAAGTTATGTAATAAAATTATAAAGAATTCTTTTTAAAGAAAATGAAATTGTTGGTTGATGAATTGTTTGATTGGATTGAGTGGATTGTGTGTTTGATAACTTGTATGTCCTCTTATTGGGCCTTTGAGGCCGTGAAGCCCAATGGAGAGATTAAAAGAAAAACAAAAAGAAATGGAAAAGGGAATTTCATTTAAGATATGTAAGAAATAAAAAGAAAATGATTTAAAGGCTAAAAGATATTTTCCCAAAAATGAGTTTTCGATATAAAGGGGTTCCTTGGGGTTTAAGGAACTCAGGGTAATTAGATAATGACAAAAGAAATAAGGAATATGTGGAAAATACATTTAAATTAGAGTTAACTTGAAACTGAAGTAAAGGGCTCGTTTCCTTTGGATAATAACCCCAATCTTTGTACAATGGAAGATAAAAATATAAACGAGTTTTCCTCAAAATTTGAGGAAAAACGGAGTTATGGATTGGGAGTTATTGAATTTTCAAATTATCATCAAAATGGTATTTTCCTTGGATTTTTGGGAAATGATTTTCCTTTTTCGTTTAAGCGCGGATGACGCTGACCGTTGGATCTTAATCCAACGGATCGCGGTCATCGTCTAGAGTCCCAGAAGGACTCGGACACTGGCGCGGACAGGGGATTTTCCCCTCGCTTTCCCGATCGATCCAGTGCATGTGCGCTTGAGTTAGGTGTTCCTTTGAGTCCGGGAGACCAAGGCGAACAACCTAGACCTAGGTTTTGCCGACTTTCGGGGTATGTTCTAGAAACGCCCAATTGGGCTGGAACCAGAGTTGGCGGCGGGTTTGGAAACCCTAATGGGGACCTCCCACTGCCTATATATAGGGCACCCCTCAGTTCCTCACCTCGTTGCGATCTTGACCGGCTAATTCCTTTTCCTCTCCATGCACTAGCCTGCCCGATTGATTTCCCTCCGACGAGAACGCCGCCGCGACATAGTTGCTGGGATCGAAGGAAGATGATGCCTGACGGTCATTCGATCCTGATCCGACGGTGCCAGGGAAGGAGGCTCGACCGCGTTAAGCAGATCCATCGCGGGCCGCTAGATCAGGAGTCTATCGTGGACTCGGGCGATCCCACGGACTGGAACGGGAGGCGCGCGCGCGGGGGAGCCGACTGACGAGGAGCGTCAGATCAGAAGGAGGATCAGCGGCGCACCGATCCAACGGACGTGGTTTTTCCGGTAATTCGCCTCTCTGATGGAAATTATAGGAAAATGCTTTATCTTGCAAAATTAATAGAATTTGCTAGGAAACTCGTATGAGGAAACTTAATATATGAAAATTGTATAGAAAAATACGAGGAATCCAATAAAAATGAATTGAGAACCTAGTTCTGTATGTTTTGCAAAAAGTACCTTAATTAGTTAATTAAGTGTATTAAGAATTGGTGAGAAACCCTAATTGCATGATTAAGGTGTATTTTGATAAATCAATAGATCAAACTGATAAGTTTAAATTTACTAATGATAAAAGTGATATGTTTATCAGTTTGAATGCAAAAGTATGAGATTTAGAGTTATAATGCTTAAAAAGGATATTAATTTACATAGAAACCCTAATTTGGGATAAAAGGGGATAAAAAGCATGTTTTTGCGGAATAAGATAATTGGATACTTAATAAAGGAAATTTACTGAGGAATTAGGGGTTTTATGTAGTTTAATGAATTAAGGATGGTAATGATGAAAGAGGATGTAAAACCCTAATTTCTAGAAGAAACCCTAATTATGGAATTAGAATCCTAGTTGAATAATGAAGGCGAATAAATATTAATAAAAGGAAATTGTTCTTTTATTTCAGGTGTTGATTGTTAATAGAGTTTCTCTTTCTATATTGAAAAGTGCAATTAAAAGGTATGTGGTTACTTATGGTTAATCGTTTAGGTTTCCCGACGTTTTCCGAACGTTTTATCGCTTGGATGCAACTAAAACTGCTTGGATGTTCATATTGAAAATATAATGTGGCTATGACTATCACTTGATGTATATACCTATAAACTCAGATCCTGGTTCTCTCTGTGTCCAAATAGCTAATCTAGTACATGGCTACCTATGGTAGGTCATCAGGTTAGAGAAGACCTAGTACATGGCTACCTATTGGGTAGGTCCATCAGGTCTATGGATGACCTAGTACATGGCTACCCATTGGGTAGGTCCATCAGGTCAATGATTGACTTAGTACATGGCTACCATGGAGGTAGGACCATCACGTCATAAAGAGTTAGATATTGGGCTATCCTCGGATAGTGCCATGCGACTCTATACCTAAATAGAGGTGATATACATGTCCACTGCAGGGACAGCCCAGAGTTATGAATATGTATGGATTGAGTTATATGGTTTAAAACGTAATCTTGCCTGTTAAATCATTAATTGAATGATTATGTGGTTAACTTAGTCGAACAATTATCTGCTCCCCACATACCAGCTTCGGCTGATCGTTGTTTTTGTTTGTCGGCGTTTTAGGTAAATCCTCAAAAGCACAAACAGTAAAGCGACATAATGTGAATTCAAGAATTAAAGAACAAGGAGGAATTAAATAGAGTGGATAAGTTGTGGTTAGAAGATAGTATCCCACTTTTCAAGGTATGCAAAAAGGAAAATTTTTATTACCACTTTTCATATAGTCTGTTAGAATTTAATAATTATTTATAGTTATATGTTGAACCTTTGATCCGGAATTATGAGTGCGGCTTTATCCTCTAAGTCTCCCTTAATTGGGGGTTACTGAAAGGTGAGGTCGTAACATTTGGTATCAGAGCCTGGGTTCTTCATGTAACTATTAGTAATTATTAAATTTTACAAACTCCATAGAACCCAAGGGAGTTATTAGAGGAGTATCCGAATGACGGAGGTGTCTAGAAAGGGATCACGACCGGGGGCTGGCAAAATTTTCCTCCGCACCGCTAGTCGGAATACGAGGACTCCCGGACCCGTGTGACCGCCTGGCCAAAGTCTTAGGGTACGAATCGAAGTAAGATACCTTTAGGACTCTCTTATCTTATTCATCCCTTCTCATCACATATTCTTTTAGGGTTTTAGGAGTAGTATTCTCTCTCACCTCCACACTCATGTGGCATGGGAAATTAAGTTAGGGGTTTAAGAATCCTCCTCCAAATTAATAAAAAGTATGTAATGAGATATCACTGAACATAAGTATAACTAGTTAAATGATTAACTAAAGGTTTGCTTGTTATGCTTATGTAGATGGCAAGGACCAAGACTGTTGCTATCCCTGAAGGCTCCGGAAATCCGGTTAGGAGTGTTTGGCCTCCCCGTAAAATAAAGGAATCTTCTAAAAAGAGGAATAGGAACCATGAGGGTGGATCCTCAAAGAAAAGGAAGAGGCCTGAAGAAGTCATGCAAGAAGTCCCTAACCCTGATCCGGTACCTTTTAGTAATCTGAACCAAGAAGAAGAACAAGGAGGTGAAGGGCAGTATGTGTATGAGGAAGAAGCTCAGATGGAAGAGGACCCTGTCGATGAATCAGAACCCACCATGATGATCCATACCCCTGATACCTTGTGGTTGGAGCAACAGAGGAAGTTGACAGAAGCTATTAGTGCCTTGGCTCTCCGAGACATAGCTACAGCGGAAAATGGTGAACCACACCCTGTTCGTCCACGTGTGGGAGCTACTATCTTAGATTTTGTCAAGCTGAACATAGAGAAGTTCTGGGGAGAGGATAAGACAGAAGTGGTGGATAAAGCAGAAGCCTGGATACTGGCAATGGAGAATGGTTTTCGCATGCTTGAGGTGCAGCCAAGCAAGAAGGTCCTCTTTGCTGCTCACCTCCTGGAAGGAGCAGCTAAGATATGGTGGGAGACCCACATCACAGGCCGAGATCTGACTGAGGAACCAATGGCATGGGCAGATTTCAAAACCATCTTCACTTCCAGATTCATCCCGGTTGCAGCTAAGAAAGAGAAGGAAAGGGAATTCACTAACATGACTCAAGGAAATTCCTCTGTGGCAGATTTTGGGCGTAAGTTTCGGATCCTGGAACGTTTTGGGTATAAGATGGACGAGGAAAGAAGGGTGGATCACTTCATAGAGCGTCTTCACCCTGCCCTGAAGCCTCATGTGATGGCCAGCAAACCTAAAACCTTCGCAGAAGCTTACAACACTGCCCTAGACATGGAGAGAACCGTGATGCCTGCACAACTTCCACCCAAGGGGTTTTTGGGTTTCACTGAAGGAACCCGAGGACAGAAGAATCATCATAAGAAGGGCCCATGACGTCATCAAGCCAAGGGAAGACATGAAGGAAGAGGAAGACCCCATCCAGAACACAACCGACCGCGATGCCGCTCTTGTGGAAAATGGCATCCTGGTGAGTGTCGCCATAAGAAGAAGGTCTGCTTTCGTTGTCAGCAAGAGGGGCACATCCTGTCTGCTTGTCCCCTTCCAGCACCAAAGGGACCAGGTCTAGTAGCAGCCCCACCAGTAGCAGCTCCACCAGTAGCTGTGGCCCCACCTGCTGGAGAAAGAAGGCAAGCTCGAGTGTTCGCCATCGACAATGAAGAAGCTCAAGCAAATGCAAATCGGTTGATTGAGGGTAATAACCCATAGAGTTTTTCTTTATGTTTAGAAGTTAAGAATGTGATAGTCTAATGTATGGTGAACAATGATGTAGGCATGCTTGAAGTCATGGGACATAATGTAAAAGCACTTTTTGATTCTGGTTCTACTAATACTTTCATTTCGAGGAATCTTGTGACTATGCTTTGTTTGGATATCAAGGATTTAGGATATGTCTTAGATGTTACAACCCCAAGTGGTCATATCTTTACCTCTCTTTTGAAAACTCCGGTGATACCTGTGAAATATCGAGATCATGAATTTCCTACGGACTTTATCCTTCTTGACATGAATGATTTTGATATGATTATCGGAATGGATTGGCTTTATACTTATAGAGCCCAAATCGACTGTAGGGAAAAGAAAGTGATCATCAGGGAACCAGGTCACCCACCCTTTGTCATTAGAGGTAGGAAAGATGCCACCACCAGTTTGTATGTGCCATCCCTGAAGGTAGAAAAGATGATGAGTAAAGGTTGTCAAGCCTTCCTAGCAGTTGTTACTGAGCCCGAACCCAAGGTGCGACCCTTAGAGGAAATAGAGGTAGTCAGGAGCTATGCTGATGTTTTTCCGGATGATCTACCCGGGATCCCTCCAGAGAGAGAGGTGGACTTTTCCATAGAGCTAGCTCCAGGGACAAATCCTATTTCACGTGCACCTTATAGAATGGCCCCTGCAGAATTGCTCGAGTTGAAGAAACAATTGCAGGAGTTGCTAGACAAGGGTTTTATCCGGCCTAGCACATCACCATGGGGAGCTCCAGTCCTATTTGTAAAGAAAAAGGATGGCTCGCTCCGTATGTGCATAGACTACCGGATGATTAACCAAGCTACCATTAAGAACAAATACCCTTTACCCCGAATAGATGACCTGTTTGACCAGTTAAAGTCTGCTCGAGTCTTTTCTAAAATTGACTTAAGATCGGGTTATCACCAGTTGAGAGTCAAGAGTGAGGACATCCCAAAAACAGCCTTTAGAACACGATATGGTCATTATGAATTTGTGGTTATGCCCTTTGGATTGTCCAATGCACCCAGTGTGTTCATGAACCTTATGAATAGTGTGTTCCAACCCTTCCTTCACTCGTTTGTCATAGTGTTCATAGATGACATCTTGGTATATTCCAATGACTTAGAGCAACACCGAGACCACCTAAGTAAAGTCCTTGATATCCTGAGAAAGCAGAAGTTTTATGGGAAATTCTCAAAATGCGAGTTTTGGATAGACCGAGTCATGTTCCTTGGGCATATCATCTCGGGAGGAACAATCGCCGTGGATCCAGCCAAGGTATCAGCAGTTCGAGACTGGCCTGCACCGAAGAACCCCTCCGAGATCCGAAGCTTCTTGGGGTTAGCAGGATATTATCGGCGTTTCATTTCAGATTTCTCAAAGACTGCCTTGCCCTTGACCATGTTGACTCGGAAGGATGTGAAATTTGTGTGGTCTGATGTATGTGAGACTCGATTTCAAGAGCTGAAGGAAAAGTTGACCACTGCACCAGTACTGACTCTACCATCAGGCAATGAGGGTTTCATGATCTTCACCGATGCATCCAAAATGGGTCTAGGCTGTGTTTTGGAGCAGAATCGACATGTGGTTGCCTATGCTTCTTGACAACTCAAGCCTAATGAGGTGAATTACCCGACACATGACTTAGAGTTGGCTGCTATCATTCATGCCTTGAAGATTTGGCGGCATTACCTGTATGGTGCTACTTTTGAAATCTTCACTGACCATAAGAGCTTGAAGTACCTTCTGACACAGAAAGACTTGAACTTACGACAACGAAGATGGATGGAATACATGAAAGATTACGATTTCACCATTGCCTATCATCCCGGGAAGGCAAATGTTGTGGCAGATGCTTTGAGTCGGAAACAGCTTCGGTGTGCAGCTGTTCTGTCTAGTCAGTGGAAGAGTCTAGAAGAGCTGGTGAAATGGTCTCCTCAACCATTAGGTGATCGAATTCGATTGGCCAACATTCAGATACAGTCTGATTTGTTGAATGAAATTGTGGCAGCACAGATGATCAGTAGTGGACTTGACAAAATGAGAGGCTTAATGAAGAAGCCTCAGACCCGCCTTTCCTTGGGAGTAGAGGGAGGAATCAGATTCGAGAATCGCATATGGATTCCTGAAGATTCATCACTGAAGGAACGTATCCTAAAAGAAGCTCATGGTTCTAAGTACACAGTGCACCCATGGACTACTAAGATGTTTAAGGACATGCAGAGGTTTTTCTGGTGGTCAGGGATGAAGAGAGACATTGCAGCTTATGTGGCCAGTTGTCTTACCTGCCAGATGGTGAAGGCTGAACACCAACGACCTGGTGGACTTTTACAGTCTATAGAGATTCCGGAATGGAAATGGGATCAGATCACCATGGATTTTGTGGTGGGTTTACCAAGGACCAAGAGAGGTCATGATGCAATATGGGTTGTGGTGGATCGCCTTACCAAGTCAGCACATTTCCTTGCACTGAAAACCACTGCCAAAGTGACAGACTTAGCTGAGTTGTACATTCGGGAAATAGTGCGTTTGCATGGTGTGCCTGGTTCCATCATATCTGATAGAGATCCAAAGTTTACTTCCAAACTGTGGAAGCAGGTTCAAGAGGAACTTGGTACGAGGTTAAAATTCAGTACCGCTTATCACCCCCAGACGGATGGACAGTCAGAAATGACAATCCAGACTTTAGAGGATCTTTTGAGAGCTTGTGTGCTCGATTGGGGTGGATCATGGGAGCAGTACTTACCTCTAGCAGAGTTTGCATACAACAATAGTTACCAAGCCAGTATCGGGATGCCTCCATATGAAGCTCTATATGGGAGACCGTGTCGGTCACCACTTCACTGGGATGATGTTGGTGAGAGGACCTTGCTGAGGTCAGATGAACTCCAAGTGTATGCTGATAAAGTCGCTTTGATCAGGCAAAGGCTAAAGAGAGCCCAGGATCGACAGAAGTCGTATGCTGATGCAAAAAGGACTGATGTGCATTTCACTGTGGGCGAGCATGTTTTTCTGAAAATCCGACCGCTCCGAGCTATAGCTAAAAATAGAGGAAAATTGAGTCCCCGATATGTGGGTCCGTTTGAAGTTCTAGAACGGATTGGTGAGGTGGCTTATCGTTTGGCGTTACCCCCTCAATATAGTATGATGCATGATGTGTTTCACGTGTCCAATCTGAAGCGTTATGTGCAAGACCCGAGCCATGTGTTGAGCATTGAACCTATTGAGCTTCAAGGAAAGCTGTCTTATCCTGAGTTACCTTTGTGTATTATAGATACTAAGGTAAAAGAGCTCAGAAATAAGAATATAGAGATGGTGAAGGTTCTTTGGAAACACCATGGGGAGGATGAGGCTACATGGGAGCTGAAGACGGACATGGAGAAAGCATATCCTGATTTGTTTGTTTGATTATTGAATTTTGAGGGCAAAATTCCTATAAGGAGGGGAGGATGTTATAACCTCAATTTCTCCAAGTTATGTAATAAAATTATAAAGAATTCTTTTTAAAGAAAATGAAATTGTTGGTTGATGAATTGTTTGATTGGATTGAGTGGATTGTGTGTTTGATAACTTGTATGTCCTCTTATTGGGCCTTTGAGGCCGTGAAGCCCAATGGAGAGATTAAAAGAAAAACAAAAAGAAATGGAAAAGGGAATTTCATTTAAGATATGTAAGAAATAAAAAGAAAATGATTTAAAGGCTAAAAGATATTTTCCCAAAAATGAGTTTTCGATATAAAAGGGTTCCTTGGGGTTTAAGGAACTCAGGGTAATTAGATAATGACAAAAGAAATAAGGAATATGTGGAAAATACATTTAAATTAGAGTTAACTTGAAACTGAAGTAAAGGGCTCGTTTCCTTTGGATAATAACCCCAATCTTTGTACAATGGAAGATAAAAATATAAACGAGTTTTCCTCAAAATTTGAGGAAAAACGGAGTTATGGATTGGGAGTTATTGAATTTTCAAATTATCATCAAAATGGTATTTTCCTTGGATTTTTGGGAAATGATTTTCCTTTTTCGTTTAAGCGCGGATGACGCTGACCGTTGGATCTTAATCCAACGGATCGCGGTCATCGTCTAGAGTCCCAGAAGGACTCGGACACTGGCGCGGACAGGGGATTTTCCCCTCGCTTTCCCGATCGATCCAGTGCATGTGCGCTTGAGTTAGGTGTTCCTTTGAGTCCGGGAGACCAAGGCGAACAACGTAGACCTAGGTTTTGCCGACTTTCGGGGTATGTTCTAGAAACGCCCAATTGGGCTGGAACCAGAGTTGGCGGCGGGTTTGGAAACCCTAATGGGGACCTCCCACTGCCTATATATAGGGCACCCCTCAGTTCCTCACCTCGTTGCGATCTCGACCGGCTAATTCCTTTTCCTCTCCACGCACTAGCCTGCCCGATTGATTTCCCTCCGACGAGAACGCCGCCGCGACATAGTTGCTGGGATCGAAGGAAGACGACGCCTGACGGTCGTTCGATCCTGATCCGACGGTGCCAGGGAAGGAGGCTCGACCGCGTTAAGCAGATCCATCGCGGGCCGCTAGATCAGGAGTCTATCGTGGACTCGGGCGATCCCACGGACTGGAACGGGAGGCGCGCGCGCGGGGGAGCCGACTGACGAGGAGCGTCAGATCATAAGGAGGATCAGCGGCGCACCGATCCAACGGACGCGGTTTTTCCGGTAATTCGCCTCTCTGATGGAAATTATAGGAAAATGCTTTATCTTGCAAAATTAATAGAATTTGCTAGGAAACTCGTATGAGGAAACTTAATATATGAAAATTGTATAGAAAAATACGAGGAATCCAATAAAAATGAATTGAGAACCTAGTTCTGTATGTTTTGCAAAAAGTACCTTAATTAGTTAATTAAGTGTATTAAGAATTGGTGAGAAACCCTAATTGCATGATTAAGGTGTATTTTGATAAATCAATAGATCAAACTGATAAGTTTAAATTTACTAATGATAAAAGTGATATGTTTATCAGTTTGAATGCAAAAGTATGAGATTTAGAGTTATAATGCTTAAAAAGGAAATTAATTTACATAGAAACCCTAATTTGGGATAAAAGGGGATAAAAAGCATGTTTTTGCGGAATAAGATAATTGGATACTTAATAAAGGAAATTTACTGAGGAATTAGGGGTTTTATGTAGTTTAATGAATTAAGGATGGTAATGATGAAAGAGGATGTAAAACCCTAATTTCTAGAAGAAACCCTAATTATGGAATTAGAATCCTAGTTGAATAATGAAGGCGAATAAATATTAATAAAAGGAAATTGTTCTTTTATTTCAGGTGTTGATTGTTAATAGAGTTTCTCTTTCTATATTGAAAAGTGCAATTAAAAGGTATGTGGTTACTTATGGTTAATCGTTTAGGTTTCCCGACGTTTTCCGAACGTTTTATCGCTTGGATACAACTAAAACTGCTTGGATGTTCATATTGCAAATATAATGTGGCTATGACTATCACTTAATGTATATACCTATAAACTCAGATCCTGGTTCTCTCTGTGGCCAAATAGCTAATCTAGTACATGGCTACCTATGGTAGGTCATCAGGTTAGAGAAGACCTAGTACATGGCTACCTATTGGGTAGGTCCATCAGGTCTATGGATGACCTAGTACATGGCTACCCATTGGGTAGGTCCATCAGGTCAATGATTGACTTAGTACATGGCTACCATGGAGGTAGGACCATCAAGTCATAAAGAGTTAGATATTGGGCTATCCTCGGATAGTGCCATGCGACTCTATACCTAAATAGAGGTGATATACATGTCCACTGCAGGGACAGCCCAGAGTTATGAATATGTATGGATTGAGTTATATGGTTTAAAACGTAATCTTGCCTGTTAAATAATTAATTGAATGATTATGTGGTTAACTTAGTCGAACAATTATCTGCTCCCCACATACCAGCTTCGGCTGATCGTTGTTTTTGTTTGTCGGCGTTTTAGGTAAATCCTCAAAAGCACAAACAGTAAAGCGACATAATGTGAATTCAAGAATTAAAGAACAAGGAGGAATTAAATAGAGTGGATAAGTTGTGGTTAGAAGATAGTATCCCACTTTTCAAGGTATGCAAAAAGGAAAATTTTTATTACCACTTTTCATATAGTCTGTTAGAATTTAATAATTATTTATAGTTATATGTTGAACCTTTGATCCGGAATTATGAGTGCGGCTTTATCCTCTAAGTCTCCCTTAATTGGGGGTTACTGAAAGGTGAGGTCGTAACACGTTTTCTTGCAAACGCAGCTCCAGCTGCAAAACCGAATCAAATCGACGAGGATGACGATCAACGGAGTGAAGGAGACGAGCTGCAGCAGCTGATCGGAGCAAAACGGAGCTCCAACGCCTCTCCCTTCTTCAGCTCCCTCTCTCTCTCTCTCTCTCTCTCTTTCTCTCTTTCTCAAGCAAGGAACAGAACGCAGGAGCATTCTCTCATTTCTGTGAAATGAAACGAGAAAGGTAAAGAGAGAAAGGATAAGGAAGAAACTTAGGGGCCTAAATGCAAAGTTCAAAAACTACAAACGGGTCCCTATAAGCCCAAAAACACGCAACTTTTGACTCGAAGGTTGGATTCGAACAATTTCTCTAGCAACGCTTCAAGCGTAAGATCCTACACGCTTTAGAAGCTAGAAAACACACTAAGCACATATCATATCCATTTTAAATATTTTTAACAAAAACAAGCTTATAACTTAACACATCAGCTAAACTCTTGCTTAATAGCATACTTACGGGATAAGCTCGACACGGGTCGTAACACAGTTGGTCACCTCCAGTTGGTCGTCTGGCTCCTTCAAACGATTGGTTGGTCAACTAATAGCTGATTGTTGGGCTCCTCCAAACGGTCACCTTATCTAGTCCTTTAGGCTCCTGACTCGCTATCCAGCTGATCGTCTCGACACTGCTAAATGGTCATCTCAGTCCCACCATCCAGTTGGCTTGAACCCTCCAGACAGTTCATTCAGCTCCTTTGTGTGGTCGGTTAGCGTCTATCTTCTTCATCAAAACAAGAAAGTAAACTATCATACTTTTACATAATTATGGAGAAACCTCAATTTAAATTTGGGGGGAGCAAAGGTAGAAGAGAATAATACTTTTACATTGGGAAGATAAGAAAGAGGCTCGGATGGCAGACTGAGATAAACATGATAAACCATCCACATAACCATTCACAGATAATAGAGGTTATTAGGCATAACCATGCTATAAATCTAGCATCAAAACTCACTTTTTGGGTGATGCATGTAAATTTCATATATATACATACACACAGGCACACACACACACAAACACACACACACACACACACACACATATATATATATATATATATATATTCTAGTTGACACCTTGATTTACCACCCTCCTGGGCGTTCGGCCTCCGATACGGGAGTGGGAGAGGGGGAAGAAATCTTTCTCCCTTAATCCCATATATATGTATATATATAATCATTTAGGTTATTATGCGGTGATTAGTCGTACATGCACATCAACAATTTTAAATATTCACATCTCATACAATAAATAAACTTGATAAAACCAAAAAACTGATCATATCGATTGTTCCAAAACATAATTAGTTGAGTGGCTTTGATACCATTGTAAGGAAATATGACATCAGATAGGCAGTCGAAACAAAAATTTAACTGACGTATTTTCAATTAATCAGCAAATCACGTCAATAGATATGCAATGGAAAGGATGGTTTCACAAAGATATACCTGGTCTTGGAGCAAGTCCAGTGACAATCGTATTCGATGTAGATGTGCACTCTCTTCTGGATAATGTCTGTGTGGCACCTAATTTTATTGGGACTCATCTAACTGCTCCTCCATGGATAGTACTAGGACTCATATGACTGCCCCTCCATGCATAATAGACTCGAATGTTGTGGTATGTAGCAACTTCTCTCGCCACAGACTATTGGCTGACGTCGTCCTTATTAGAAATGGGCAAATTCCACCTCACCTCTATAGAAATCCACGTAGACCAAATAGAACTCATGTCATCCTATCAGAATGAACAGGAAGGAGTTGTCCCTCCCATTGGTGTACTAGTCACCAACCTCCTCTCCCACAACAATGATCCTCAGTTGTTTCTCTCCTGTAGCTATCCCTTCCTAGTCGGGTAGGCCTTGCTTGGGCTCTCTCAGTTACCAAAACCAGAGAGGACAAAAATTGTAAGAGAAACTAATTCTCAATTATCTGTGTAGTGTTTTGGGAATCCCCCAATACCCCTCTATTTATAGTAGAGGCTAGGATCAGGGTTCTCAGTCTGTGGGGGAGTAGAAGGACCAGAAGATCTCAAATTTTTTCAACAATTCTGGAAAGTTCACAACCTGCAACTATTGAAATGGTCATCTGGCAAACCCAGATGATCATCTAGCATCTGAGACGATCATCTCACATTGTCAGACAGTTGTTTCATAGTTTCCCAAATTTGTACATATGTCGGTAATTCAATTCCAATTAGTGCATGTCATGATGTCATCACCTATCCTTGATGCAATCAAATTGCACCCCCAAAATGACCGATTGGTGCATGTAAGATGGGCATCTTGCAGTACCTAAAACGGTCATCTCGCGTAAGAAAACAAGCATCTTGCAGGTCGGGTCAGGTTGAATTTCAGAAAACGCACAATACAATCAGCCTACACTCCAAACGAGTCTCAATAGTTGAACTGGTCATTTGGTAGTCCAACCAACTGATTTGTTGCATGAATTGAATACCTAAACACTTTACTAATAAATCCAATCATCATTCAAGATCAAACTCCTCTTCTAGATGGGTTCCTATGTATGTGAGTGAATGTCCATAACAACTTATGACATCACAAGCAATGAGTAGTGCCTAGTCACACATCATTGCTACCCAAGTAAATGGAAAGTTGGAGAACAACTTCAACCTACAATTTGTCCATGGTGTTACACTGTTTGTATAGTTCCTTTGATACTAATATCCAGATTGAACTAAAGGAATGGAACACTCATCCTCATTATTATTCAATTTTGTTTCTTGAACCTAGGCAGACTGTCTGTGATATATGCAAGCTCAATATCACATATTTACTCACATGTGTGTGGCCACACTTTTCTTAGTCTCTCTCTAATCAAGAGGACTTGGATATCACACTCCCTTAGGAGGGACAAATCCTATCTCTATCACTCAAAGACAGTCCCCATGTGTCACCATTACCCAATCATTAACTTTATGACAACCCATGTTTTAGGATTACTTTTGTTGATGTCAAAGCATACCATACAACATGTGATGAGTCTAGTGATTTCAGGTCTAAGAGCCACAAACACCACCATCATTATAAGACATGATCCTGACTTACCTAGTTAAGGTTTCCATGTATCACTCTTATGGTGGGTCTGTCTGTTACACTATTCTCTAACATGTATATGTGTGCTTGGTTTGACATCTCCATATCATGACTAATGAGATTATGTCATCAACCAACTCACACTCAAATCTTTTGTGTTATTACTATCTATTTAACTTCCACAATAACAACCGACCAGGGGCATAACAATAATATATATACTCTTTAACATCCATACGTTCTCATTGTTTACGTCCTCAACCTGAAGACATACATCATTGAGTATAATCATTCTCTAGATATTTATTATGTTATTTCATTATCTCAAAACCAAAAAATAGAATAAATTGGAAGCTTTCCTATATTGTTAATTAAATCATTTACATGTTATGCCAATATAATCATCATGTGATTGGCTCTTTGGCAATACATAACAATAGGTTCCACCTTCGGGGATGCATTATTATTGTATTGGCTATTGGCTCAGGATTAATAGGTGTTTCTTAGAGCATCTAAGTCCAAAAGCATACATATGATTATGGAAAGGAGTTGCACATATTGTCTATCAAGAATTGCATATGATTATGGCAAGGAGTTGCACATATTGTTTATCAAGAATTGCATATGATTCAATTGGCAAAAGTTTGCTACCTTGGTAATTAATAGTGTTTTGCGGCATTGGTCAGGCCATAGTTGAATTGTCTTGGATCTTGCTCATTAGAAATTGATTTGATGTAGTTTTACAAATTCATACTTGTGGGTTATCAATTTGATCAAAATAAGAATGATAACGAATTAAATACCTAATTATTATCGTCCAAAATTTAATCAAATCAAATTAAATCAAAATTGAGTTTTAATGAAATTAAAAATTTGTTTGTAGAATTAAATGGAAATAAACAACAATCACTTTTCTATATGATTGGTCCTTGAGAAGGATAAACTAAATGGGAACAACTTCCACCACTAGTTCAGGACGCTGAGAATCATTGTCAAATAGGAGCATAAGCTCTTTGTCCTACAGACGCCAGATACAAATGAACCCCTTCCAACTGCACCTAGGGCTAGTAGGGATGCTTACAAGAAGCATACTGAAGATGTTTTAGATGTCGTGTCTGATGCTATTGTCCATGAACTATGATTTGTAGAGGCAACATAGAACATGGATGTGATTGAGATGGTCACACATCTGAATAACATGTTCTAAAATCAGGAAAGAAAAGAGAGATATGATGTCTCTAAGGCGCTAACATGGAAGAAGGAGATCTAGTAGGTCCACATGTGCTCAATATCATTGGGTATGTAGAGAACCTAGATAGATAGGAATTCCCCTTGGTTCAAGAGTTTTCCTCTGATGCGATTCTACAGTCTCTGCGAGAATCATATAGTCAACTTTTCATGAATTGCAACATAAATAACTTAGCTAAATCATTGACAGAGTTGTTGGATGTGTTGAGAACAACTGAGGGACAAATGAAGAAAGATAAGCCCAAGTCTGTGATGGTGATCAAAAAGACAAACGGGATGTCTATAGGCAATGGAAAAGCTCAGAAGAGTTCTAAAGCTAGACAAAATCTCAAGTCCCAGATCTCAAAGCAAATGGAGGAGTGAAGAAGAGCGGTAAATGTCACCATTACCAACAGACTAGACATTGGAAAATAAATTGCCCACTCTGGTTAGAGGAACTAAAGTAGAAGAAGGACGACACTAAGACATCCACTTCAGGTATAAATGTTATAAGATAAATTTGATTACTTATTTGTTTTGGTATGTGATACCAAATAGAGATTTGACATACTTGATGTACATGTTCTGATAAGAAGTAAAATCCCTCATGGAGGACAAAGATGGACAATGTGGAGCAAGAGTTGTGGAAGCTTTAGTCTACATCTAAATTTATATTAGCCCAATGGACATGTAATAGATTTAATAGAATTGCTGTTTCATTATGCCAAGAAAATAGAAACATTTGTTTTTAGCATCTTGTACGAATAGATTAATGAATCACTAAATCGAGATATTAATGTTTCTATTTCAAAAGATATGATCTTGCACGGCAATTCCCAAATATCTAATGATCATTACTTTGAATGAATCTTAGATAAATTTTTCAATTTTAATACCAAAAGATTGTTATTGATAACTCAAGACTATCACTGGCAATAGTCACCTTGGACGTACATATAAGAAATGCATATCTAAAATACATATTGATGTTAATATAAATTCCCTTGGTTATCAAACCAAAGGAAATGTGTGAAACCTTATTTATGCAAAATGTGACATGACTATATGTAGTGGGAGGATAAGGTACCATTAGACCTCATACATATGATGCATGAAGATTCTATGGAATGAATGCTATAGATTATTACTCATACTTCATTTCATTTGCTGGTAATAAGATGGTATGTACTCAGTAAAATAGAAATGTAAATCTCATGAAGTATTTAAAGATATTATAAATGAAGTATAACTTAGACGAAAGTATTAAGAAGCTTTTATGAGATCAAATGTTGATATACTTTGCATCAATGTCTTAAGAACCTTCAGGGAAGAACTGTGATGATGTATCACAAGTCAAATGCATTTGAACATGATGATGTGTCAGAATGAAGGAAATGTAGCATGATGAATCATGATCTAATTATCAATTAATCTAATCTTATTATTACCTCATAGACATATACCTATTACTGATTCATGTACCATCTAAATGGTTATAAGACATCATATATGATATGATATGATATGGGAATGTCCCAAATATGTTTAAAGGATAGAAACCTACATTGAGAAAGTAGTTTCTTGAAGAATGTTTATCCATAAACCATGATTGTAGAATATTACTATTCATCCCATTCCAATAATAAAAATATTTTGTTACTAGGATGACTAAGTTTCTAAAGAATTAGTGGGAGTACAATTAGAACTCGAAATGTTCGAGAAAAACAAAAGGGGTACAATAAGAACTAAGTGGATCACAAATTGTTGTGGATTCTCAAGTTCATCATGTAACATAGAATAAAATTGTTCTAGTAGAACACATCTAAAATTGAGGATTGTGAATCTAACATCTCAGATAGTTTGGTCATAACAAGATGATACCACTAATCAACTATAATCTATAAAAAACCATAATCAAAGTAATGGTTCAACACCACTATGGAGTCCATGTAAACTAATAGGGTATGACCTTAATATTACTACTGGAGGGGTAAAACCCAAAAGGTGAAGATAGGGTATTGTGGCAACGACCTACATGGATAACATAAAAGTACAAATTGGTTGGAAAGAATTTCAAATCAGTCAAGTTGTTGAACATGATAGAAATCCTTTCCCAATTGGCAAGCTTGTTGTTGTAGTTAAAATAGACTAAGAAATTTCGCATATGAAGATAAAAATTGGATTCCTTAAGGGAATATATCAGAGGATCTGTATGTGACACAACTTAAAAGTTCAATTTGGGATTGAAACATCAGAAAACCTTTTAAGTTGTGTCACATACAGATCCTCTGATGTATGTGACACAACTTAAAAGAATGCAAATAAAGTCTATAAACTACAAGGTTCAATTTGGGATTGAAACAAGCATCTTAGAGATGGGATCTTTTGACTTGAGGAGACAATCAAAGGGTTTGACTTGAATCAAGATAAAATATGAAATTTGTGAGTACAAAAGATTTAGTGGGAGCATATATGAGTATTCCACATATGATGAAGAATAATATCTCAATATTGTGAATATTGAGAATCGGCATGGAAATCAACTTCAACAATGAAGTATTAGGTGAATCACCATATAAGATTAGGATCAAGATCTATAAGATAGTTCTTGAATGTTTCACAACATAATTTTAAGAGCATATAATAACAATGTGTTAAAGGAGTTCAACATGGCAAGGATTCAATGAGAGAGAATATGGTTTCATCTCTCATGAACCGTATGTTCCAATTATTGGGAATAATGGAAATGACATGATAAGATGCCATAGGTTGTAGTAATGGATCTATCATGAATGCTATAAGTGTATTTATCCATATAATTTTATAAGTATTGGACATGATAAGATGATATTAAATTCCATTAAGGGTTATTGGAAAGTCATTAAATATATCCATTAGTACTTGAAGTGCTTAAGCATAGACTGCTGGTAATTAAAAATAGCTTAGGAAGAGTTGGATGTAATGGGTTACATCAATGCAAGCTACCATAATGACAAAAATACTCACAAATTAAAATATGTTTTATTTAAAAGGAGAAATATTGTTACTTGGAAGGGTCCTAAACTAATAACCATTAATTCTATTGTACAATAGAAGTTGAGTATACTTGTGTTTTGAACACATAGTGATACTATACAGATCTAAACATTCATGTGATGAACTTATAGATGTTCCAACCATTGATGACCCATTAGTGATATTGTGACAACGATGGAGTTACTTTTTAGGCAAGGAATATCTAATACCATATTACAATGGTTTCACAGAGCGAAGAGATAAGAAACATGCAATATTCCGACTATAAGCAAAGTGTTACTAACCCACTGAACCAACACTAGAACAGTAGAGACATGGTGGACATGTTTAGATCACTAAGAATATGATTCATGGGTGATTAGCTTTCAATATAAGTGGGAGTCTGTTGGTAAGGTATGCCCATAGAGCAATCATGTGATGATTGACATGGCACATACCATAAAGGATTTGATTAGTACTCATAAAGGTAGCCTTACAATTCATTATGTTTCATTCAGTTATGAGATAATGAGGAAACATTATGAATATCTAACAAATGACAATACTCAATGACATATGACTTCAAGTACGTGATTTGGAGAATGAGATCATATGAATGCTAAGAGTATGTACATTCTTATTATGTCCCTAGTGGGTTGTTACTATGGAAGGTACATAGACACCAGTAACACATAACACTGGACTGTGGGTTGGTTGATGACTGAATCTTATTAGTCATGATATAGCAATATCAAACCAAGCACACAAATACATGTTAGAAAATAGTGTATCAGATAGACCCACCTTGAGAATGACACATGGAATCCATCATTGGTAGACATAGTCATTTATCATAGTGAAGGTGGTGATTGTAATTCTTAGACCTGAAATCATTGCACTCATCACATGTCGTTGGGTACGCTTTGCCATCATCAAGCGTACTCCTAAAACATGGGTTGTCACAACAGTGATGATTGGGTGAGTTAGACACATGGGGATAGACTGTGAGTGATAGAGATGGAATTTGTCCCTTCTAATGGAGTTTGATATGTTGGCCACTTGATAAGAGAGACTAAGAAACACATACGAATGCACATGTGAATCACTATATGATATTGAGGTCACATTAACTCAGACATTCTGCTCTTGGTTGAATGAACATGAGATGAACATTTAGAGGATGACGAGTCCATGCCTCAAGTTCACTCCGGATGTTAGAGATAAAGGATTTATACAATCACTACAACACCTTAGATTGTAGGCTGAAGTTGTTCTCCAACATTCCATTCATTTGGGTAGCACTAATGTGCGACTAGGCACCACTCTCTACTTGTGATGTCACAAGCAAGTTATGGACATTCATTGCCAATGTGATATGGGACCTATAGGGTCACACACAAAGGAAATCATCGAGAAGAGGTGTATCTTCAATGATGATTGGATTTATTACTTAAGTGTTTAGGTACTCAATTCACACAACAGATTGGATGACTGCACCCTAGTCGATCATCTTATAGGGTGAGATGGCTGTTTGAGTAAACCTGTAAATGGATATCCGGAATCCGCACATTCAATCCAGATTTGAGTATGAAATTTTGAAAAAAAAACTGACATCTGCATAATCTAGGTTGGATTTAGGATATCAAATTTCATATTCGAAAATTTTGGGTAGTATTTTGGATATGGCTATATCTGCTCTGAAAAAATCCAAAATCTTCCAAATTTATTTATATATTATCAAATATATATTATCTATACATATAAACATAAAAATGTAGATACTTTATCATATATATGCATAGTGATATCAATATTTTCTATATATAACATATTAATACAATATATTTATGACTTTTTGTTTGGATCGGATATTTATCCAAATTCAAATATTATTTGTCAGATCAGATTTGTATATTATACATGATATTCGTCGGATATCAGATCAGATTTATTTTTTTAGAGGTACATCTAGAGGTAAAGTCTGAAGAACCCAGACCCAAACGATGTCCCCAAGCCACATGCCCATAGGAGGAGCATTTCTTTGGAGGCTCACGGTGATGCATCTTGTCCACCGCCACCACCATGCCATCACACTAGGCGGCGACCATACGATGCAGGTTCTATGAGGTCTAGCAATAGCTAGATGAGACTCAGCACGAGCAGCAGTGCCAGAGCCACCAGCTCAACCACATGTATCTCATGCAGCAGTCACAGGAGTCTTGGCATGTGGACTGCGGCCACTATGCCCATAGACGCCCATCCTACAAGGAGTATGGGGCCTAGTAGGTTTACCCAGATCCCCACTCTCGTTACTGGGGAAACTGCTACTCCTCCCACCAGCAACATCCACCACTACAATGATTTTATTCCCTCTATCTCAGTCTAAGGGTTTGCTCGAGACAAGCAGAACTTTATGTCCGGGGTGGGGGTTGGTGGTATGTGTTCCACCCCTTATCTTCCCTTTCAACATTTTATTTTTGTATTTCAAATTCTAGTGCATTTTCCCTTTTCAAACCTTTGACCTTAACCAAGTCGGCCAATTCATGTATCTTCTTTTTCAAAAATTAGATAAATCTTTATTTCACAAAATTGTTCAAAATTTTCATTTCTTTTTTTGAAAATATCAAGTTCTTTATACCTAAATTGGAAATATTCTTGGAAAAGATGGAAAGCCTCAAAGTATCAAATAGAATCAAACATAAACTTTCTTATCTTTAGCATTAGATGAACTGATCAATCTTTCTCATATAATGTATTTACACAATTTTTCTTACTAATGCTACAACACTAAAAAAATGCATGGGAAAATAATCAGCACGTCAAACACTAGGCTCAAGGTGGCATGCTCCTTCTCTCTCTTCTTCCATACCCCTCATAAATTTTATAGGGGTGTACCACTAAAAGATTCCAAAAAGAGCACACACAAAAAATTATGGTCAATATCCCGAGTCAAATAGAGGAGCGATCATTCTTCCACACCCCTCATAAATGTAATAGGGGCACACAAAAAATTTTTGGTCAATGTAACCACATGTCCATGAAATTAAAATCTCGAGTAGAATAGAAGAGGGATCCTTCTTCCAAACCTCACCTTTTCTCATTCCCGTGCCAAAAAATTTAAAATTTTTGAGTTTTGAAGCACAAGTAGGATTAAGAATGTTTTTGCAAAGTGTAGGATTGAAAGAGAAAGTTATAAAAAATGTTTGTTGTAAGAAATATAGAACTTTTATTTTGTGATTCTAGGAGAAGGGTTGCTTTTCCATGAAAAGGATACAAGATACTGCTAATTAGGGGAGGATGAAGATGTTGTTTAAAAAAAATTGAATTATTTTGATATCTTAATTTGCTTGAGGACAAGCAAAGGCTTCAGTCCACAATATTTTGATGCATGCTGATTTAGCACCCCTTTTCACAGCCTTTTAAGTCTTGTCACATGGATATTGTTATTTTTATCCACTAAAAAGAAACAAATTATTATTTTATTCCTTTTATCACAATTGAACTTGAATCTCACAAAAAATTGTGCCTTTCTTGCAGATTCAGAACACCAACTGATCATCTCATCTATTCTAGATGACCGGCTCACCTATTCTAGATGACTGACTCACCTATTCCAGCCGATCGCTTCACCTGTTCCAGATGATTGGTTGACGCCATCCCTCAGCCACCTTGTCTCATCCAAACATTCAGTTTAGATGGTGCACCTTTTGAAAATCAAACAATCATTTCATACCTCAAAGAAGGAGTTTTCTCTCCCAAACTGAGCGGGTCAAAGAGAGCCGCCACCCGGGACATAGGGTTGCTGACTGTTGCCCCGACTCCCGCCCTTGCCAGACACTCAACTAATCGGCTTGCCTCCCAACCGATCGATTGGTAGTGCGCGACCAATTCAAATTTACAGCCGCTAGCCCCATTTGACCTGAACCCTAGATGTAAAATCCCCCTCCCTCTCTAATAAAAGGAGTGCGCTTCCTCCTCATGAGATCATCTTTTGTATCATCTTTGAATGGGGATTTCTGAGCAATTGTTTTGTGTTCTTAAGTTCTATTCATCAATAAAGTTATTATTTGCAAGCTAAGTGTCCTCTTTAATTTTGTTCTTTACCTTACTCATTTTAGATCTATCCTTCTTCTTCTTCCTCTTTTGTAGACCGGAGCAAGGAATAAAGGGTTAGCCATTTGATTGTTTCTAGCCTAAGTAACTAATCCTTTGATAAGTCTAGACTATGGCTAGAACACTTCTTTCCTCCATCTCCTTTTTCTCTACAAGCATGAATGAGTAGTTTTTCTTATCGAGGCAAGGGGAATAACCCCTTATCCATGGCTTTAATCGAATAATATGTAAGACAACTTCTAGATGGCTTTTGATTTTAATGAGTGTTGATCTATCAAGTAATTAACTAGTTTGATCACATGTTAATATGGGTGAAATGACCATGGAAATCTGGATTTAGAACACTAAAGCCAATTGCATGGAGGTTTTGAAATGAATGTGGATCTTCCTCTTAGGGGATGATGAACTATGAACCATGACCACCAGGACCAATGAGATAATGTGGAGTCCATCTTTTGTGAGTTTTAATTATTTCACATGCCTTCATGGAATTCATCGTGTTAAAGGATTTAGTTTATTCTCGCCTAGGCTAAGGAGGTGAAAACCCCTAAAAACCTCTATTTCCCATCTCTTGATTCAATCACCATTTGATCCTCTCTCTTTACATTCTAGTCTTTTCATTCATAATAGTTTATTTGTGCTAACAATCATCTCAATTTTCCTTGTGGCAGGGCAAATTTATTTCTTATTAAGTGCAATCTTGTTCTTTTATTTCCTTTTTTCTCTTTAGTGATAATCACCCAACCCTGAACCCGATCTTTACTTTCTATTCTAAAAACAAAAACACAAAAAAGAAATAAAAAGTTCTTCAAAACAATTGGGATTAGAGTTAACAACTTTAAAACGTTGTCCTTTGGGATCGACCCTTTCTAAACTAACCTTAACTAGAAAGTAGAAAAAGGATTAAACTCTAGCATAATTATCTTAGTGATTGTAGTGCACTTCGATTCATTAATATCTTCCCTACCCCCTTTTCTAAAAGAGGCAAAGGTGAATCCAGCTACTCTGAGTGAAGGTGAATTTGTTGTTGTTCTTCCTTAAGGTTTAAGAACATGTGAAGATCTTCTTTAGTTGAAGGAGAAGGGCAAGGCCAAGATTCAAGAAGAGTGGGAAAATTCCATCAAATCCAAAGACTTGATGCAAGTGTGGGTATGTCCTTGTTGAAGGATGAAGACATCTTAATCAAGTGGGTAAGTCCTTGTGTAGATGGAAGACTCTTGTCATGAATAGGTAAGTCCTTGGATGTGTAGTGGTCACCTTGTGTCTCTTATCAATGGAATAAAACTATACACATATTGCAAAGTCCTAGAGGTTGAGCTCTCTAGGTAATGGATTCACTCTCTCCTAGTTTGGAGAGTGGAACCACTCTAAACGAACTTGTCCAAGAGCTTGTTTCAATTTCTCTCATCCTTTCTATGCTTTCTTAGCTAGGACTTCAAATTGCTCTTAATCTATTAGTTTTGATTGATATAATTTGAAGGTCTAACTTATCTTATTAGAATTGTGAATCTCTATTCACCCCCCAAGAGCCCTAGATCCAACAAGTGGTAACAGAGCGAAGGATCTTCTCCAACAATCTCCCATGAGATGAGAAGATGGACAATAACCTACTTGGTTCACTCAATCCAGAGGGAGGCTTCTCCATGCGTCCTTTAATCTTCAATGACGCCAACTTCCTCCATTAGAAGAGGCGTATGCAATTCTACACTCAAGGGATGAACTTTGATATGTGGAAGGTGATGGTCACACCATAAAAGGAGCCAACTGGAGCTATTTCAACATGGAATGAAGCTACACTAAAAGAAGCCCTACTCAATGCCAAAGCCTCAAGCATCCTCTATGCATCCCGTCCCCCAACGGAGTTCAATCACATCTCAACTTGGGACACCACCTATGAGATTTGGGATAAATTGTGTATTACCTATTAGGGCACAAAGAAAATCAAGGAGACTAAGATATACATGTTTAACAATCTTCTAGAGAACTTTAAGATGGGAAAGAAAGAATGGATTGTAGAGATGTACTCTATGCTTAATGTGATCATCAACGACCTAGCAGATTTGGGCAACACTTTGGATAGAGGTGTCATCAACTCCAATATCATGAGGTCTCTACCAAAGAGATGGGGGTCAAAAATGACCTTCCTTGAAGAAGTGAGGATCCTTGGTGACATCCCAACCAAATAGCTCATTGGAAACCTTCAAGATCATGAGGGAAGGATTGACAAGCAAGAAGAAGAAGCCAAGAAAGAAGAGAAGGAAGCCAAAAAGATCAAGGATAGCGCTTTCAAACCACAAATGGAGGCAATCATCCTTCAAAAACAACTTTCTTTCTAGATATATCCTTCCTCCTCTAGTGAATATTATGGCCCTAGTGAGCATGAAGGCAACTACACCAAGGGCAAGCACTTCAAGGGAAAGCAATCCTCCTCCTCTACTCCTAGATGCTTCAAGTATGGACAAAAGGGACACTACAAGAGTGAATGTCCCAAGTCAATAAAGTCAAACCACAAGGGCAACTCCAAGAAGGAGGAAGAGTACAAGAAGGAGAGAAAGTACAAGAGGAAGGAAAAGAAGGAGCAAAGACACAAGAATGCCGCTCATGCAGCTTGGGAGAAATCATCCTCAAGTGGCTCTAGCTCCGAAGAAGATGGAGAGTGCCACCTTGCACTCATGGACTCTAATAGTGAAAAATTGGTGAGGTAAGTGAGATAATGTTTCATGAATTATCTAAGGAAACTCTTATTGATATGCTTATTTCTACCCGCTCTTCTTTTGCTAAGTGTAAATTTAAAAGAAAAAGGTTAGGAAAAATTATTGATGATTTGTATGATAAACTTGAAATTCTCGAGCTTAGTGAGAAAACTCATCTTGAGAGCATTGACAACTTGCAAGGAAAATAACTTGATCTTGAGCTCCAATACAATGGTGTTGAAGTAGAGAATGTGTTTAACTTAAGAACATTAAAACTCTTAAGGAAGATAACCAAAAGTGCCTCATTGAGCTTCAAATTTTTAAAACTGAAAATGTTGAATTTAAGCTTATTGTTGATGCTCATAGGGATGACATTGATGTTTATCTTAAGAAAATTCAAGTGCTTAAATCTAAAAATGCTAGGTTTCTTGGTCAAGTAAATGATTTATCTTCTAGACCTATCTTTCCTAGTAATGATGTTGCTTCTATTTCTCTTGAGAAAGATTCTTATTTGATTAAAGACCTCTATTTGGAGGTCGACCTTGTTCATGCTAGAGATGATATTGCTAGTTCGTCTTGTACTATCATATCTCTTAATGATAACAATCATAGACTTAGAGCGTCTCTTTAGAAATTCCTCAAAGGGAAATTCCCTTAATGAAATCCTTGACCATTCTACCAAACAAAGTGGTACTAATGGTTTGGGCAATTGGTAGGGGGAGAACCTAAGGGCAAGAACAAAGACAATGGTAAGAAAAAGAGTAAGTAAACCTCCTTTTTCATTGGAGAGTCTTCCAATACTAAGAACCATATGATTTCTTATCATTGCAAGTCCGATGATCCTTATTCTACCTATTGTCCTTACAAGACCAAGGGGACCAACCCAAAGATGAAATTGGTCTCCAAGATAACTCCGAATCCCAAGGTTTGAGTTACGATCTGACACTCTCTTTCTTGTAGGAAAAAGGTAGATGGATTGTTGATAGTGGCTGCACTAAGCATTTTATAGGTGATATAAGCCATTTCAACAACTTCACTAAAAAGAAAGGAGGTTTGATTACCTTTGGGGACAACAAGAAAGGTAAGGTTAAAAATGAGTGTTATGTAGGTGAATCCTTGTGTATCAAAAATGTTCTTTTTGTGGATGGTCTACATCATGATTTAATAAGTGTAAGTCAATTATGTGATAATGGTTACCTTGTGTTGTTTACTTCTTTTGAAAGCTTGACTCTAGATTCCCTCACCTATCAAGTCATATATAAGGGAACTAGAAGTGTTAATCTTTATGGAATTGTGCTATACTCTATTAAGCTTGTTGTTGGTATATGCCTAGTAGTCAATTCAAATGATATTTCTCTTTTTCATTGCTGGCTTGGTCATGAAAATATGCATCGGTTGAAGAAGTTGAGCAAAAAGGACTTGGTCATGGGACTTCCCAAATTGGATTTTAAAAAGGATGAAGAATGCCAACCTTGTACCCAAGGAAAGCAAAGCAATTCCTACCTCAAATCCAAAGGAGTCCTTAGTACCAAGAGAGGTTTTGAACTTCTTCGCATTGATCTATTTAGACCAATGCGAACTCAATCACTTCATGGTTCCAAGTATTACCTTGGTATTGTCAATGATTTCACTAAATATACTTGGACCTTCTTTCTTGTTTCCAAGAGTGATACACTTGATTTTTTTGTAAATGAGTTGAGAATGAAGGTTCTTGCTGGATCATTTCCATCCATAGTGATCATGGGGGAGAATTTGAAAATGATATTTTTGAATGGCTTTGTAAAGAATCTAGTTATGCACATAACGTTTCTTCACCTCGAACACCTCAACAAAATGGGGTTGTAGAGAAGAATAATAGGTCACTACAAGAGATGGTTAGGACCATGCTTTTTGAGTATGAAACTCCAAAGAAGTTTTGAGCCGTAGCCGTCCGTACTTCATGTTTTGTGCAAAATTGGGTTTTTACACATCCTTCTTTAAAGAAAACCCCCTATGAGCTATGGCGTGGTAGAAAGCCCTCTATCAAGTATTTTCATGTTTTCGGAAGTCCTTGTTTTGTTTTGAATATGAAAGATTCTCTCGACAAGTTTGATCCAAAATCTTACAAGGCTTTCTTTCTTGGCTATAGCACTACTATCAAGGTCTATAGAGTGTTTAATGTTGATCTTTCTAAAGTATAAGAATCTATAAATGTTAATTTTATTGAGGCTAGCCCCTCAGTTCCCAAAGATATTGTTCCAAATGATGACGTTGCATGTGAGGTAATTGCTATTCTAAATGGTAGGATTCGAAAAAGTTCACTAAGGGGTGAAAGAAGGGCTATATATACTCGTTGTTCATGAAGAAGTGTGAAAATGATGTGTCATCAATTTGAGCTACTAGGTGCCATGTGTCCATGCATGGGTGACATGTGTACATGCATGCATTAACATTTGTCTTGACATGAAAAACTCTTGAGAATAATCTAAGGATGAATTTTCGTCCATTACTTATCCCTTTGAATAAAATATATCAACAAAATCACCACTTTATTCTAAACCCGATACAACTTTTCTAAGGAAGTTATCATTGTGGGTCTTATATTTATAGATGGGGGTCAGAAGGAGGTGAATCATAATTGTAATTGGGTAAATGATTTAGGATTTGAATTTGTGGATTGGCTCATCAATGAAACATATCGATGAAAATGTGAGCTAAGGTTGATAGATTAGTTTCGACAATCCAATGGACATGGTCGATAGGTGAAGAAACTTAAAAGGTCGACAACTCCTAGTTGATGTTATAAAGTCACCAACTCTACCGAGGGCCACTGATGGACTGTTTGAAGTTATTGATGCCCTCATTCATGATGTGGTCGATGGATGAGAAATCATGAAAAAGATATGAGCAGTCATAGTTTAGGTCGATCAAGTGATCATCGACTAAGCATCATCTGAAAAATAGCATCCATATGATCTAATGGAACATGTTTACAAAGATAGTTTTAACTATGGAAACCAAAAATGATGAAATCTGCAAAAAAGAAAGAAATAAAAGATAGATGCATGGGTTTCCGCTAATGTAGCACTTTGTTTATAGCCATGTAGCTTGACTCCTGACATGTCCTTATTCAACATCTAGCACATCAAATAGATCTCCTTCTACCTTCTTGGTGATATCTTCATCTTCATATTATCTATTTAGATGGTTATCATTGACCAAAAAGATTCCTGATTTCTTGATGAGAATGTCCATCATGCTGGAAAGATAAATGGATATAACAATAAAGGGTCCAAAACAATGGGAATGTAATTTTTCTAGAAAAACTCAGAGGGCATAGTTGAATAAAAAAACTTTGTTGCCCTTAGAAATATCCTTCTGCTGGATGTAAGAAGCATGCCAATCTTTGTTCACTCTTTATAAATTTTGGTATTTTCATAAGTGTGTAGATGAAGTTCTTCCAACTCCTGAAGTTGCTAAAAGCATCTTTCTTTTTCTAAATCAACATCCATATTGAGAACCTTGATTGTACAATAAGATTTATGCTCTAACTCTTAGAGGAAGATGGCATGATTGACCATATATGAGGTAATAAGGGGTAGTTCCAATAGGGGTTTTATGAGAAGTTTGATATGCCCAAAGAGCATCATAGACTTTTGAAGACCAGTCTTTGCTTGATTTTCCCACAATTTTATGTAGAATTTTCTTGATTTCCCTAATAGAGACTTCAACTTTTCCCACTGTCTGAGGATGGTATGGAGTGGAGATTTTATGTTTTACTCAGTGTCTCTTCAAAAATATTTTAAACTATTTCTCTATAAAATGTGAACCACCATAGGTGATGATGGTCCTAGGAACTCCATATACTGGAAAAATAATTTTTGTAATAAGACACATTACTATCTTTGAGTCACAAGTTGGTGATGGGATGGCTTCCACCCACTTGGAAACATAATCGAATATTACGAGTATGTATTTATTTCCAAAAGATGGTGGAAAATGTCCAACAAAGTCTATAACTCCGACATCAAAGATTTCAACCTTGGTCCACTTGGCCAAAGGAATTTCAATCCTTTTGTGGGTGTTCTCGTTAGATGGCACACATCACATTTTCTAACGTAAGTGTGCAAATATTTGATGATTGTTGGCCAAAAGAAACTCAAATTTAATAATTTTAAAGCAGTCTTTTTATCACCGAAATGACCTCCATAAGGGACAACGTGAACTTCTCTAGTATTGATCATGCTTCATCATGGGTGACACATCTACGATAGACATTATTCTCATTATTTATAAACAAAAGTTAGTCATTCCAATAGTAATTCTTCAAATCTAAAAAGAACTTCTTCTGATACAAGTCATGTCCCGGGGCAGTTGTTTGCATGATAGGTAGTTATAGAAGTCTTCATACCAATGGGTTACTTGATACAATGTGTCGATTACCAGAATTGATTCGTCCTGATCAGATTCATTTATGGGGCGAGGATTGTCTTAAAGGTGATCTGCAACGACGTTCTCAGATTCCTTTTTATCAACGATTTAGTGATCAAACTCCTATAGCAAAATCGCCTATCTGAGAAGGTGCGGCTTAGTATCTATTTTTTGTGTGATATACTTTATTGCTTGATGGTCGGTATAGACTGTCACATTTGTTCCTAATAAATATTATTTGAATTTATGGAAAGAAAAAATGATTGTCAACATTTATTTCTCTATTTTAGTGTAATTAATTTGTGCCTCATCCATAGTTTTACTGGAATAATAGATCACATGATGTTTCTTTTCCTTCTTTTGTCCCAAGACTGCTCCAACATTATAGTCACTTGTGTTGGTTATGTATGCCTAGAGAGCCAATCATGTGATGATTGTAAAGGCATATCATGTAAAAATGATTTGATTACTAATAAAAGGAAAGCTTCCAATTTATTTTGTTTAATTCAGTTATGAGATAATGATGTAACATTATAAATGTCTAGAGAATTATATTACTCAATGACATATATCTTTAAGTTACTAACCTTGTGGATGAGATCATACAGATGTCAAGAGTACATATACATATTCTCATTATGTCCCTGATTGGTTGTTATTGTGGAAGGTTGATAGACAATAGTAACACATAAGATCAGAGTGTGAGTTGGTTTATGACTAAATCTCATTAGTCATGATATGGTGATATCAAACCAAGCACACAGACACATGTTAGAGAATAGTGTATTGGAAAGACCTTCCATGAGACTGACACATGGAATACATCTTCATGGAAGTCATAGTCAGGTCTCACGGTGATGGTGGTGGTTGTGGTTCTTAGACCTAAAATCACTACACTCAACACATGTCATTGGGTACACTCTGACATCATCAAATGTAGTCCTAAAACATTGGTTGTTATAACAGTGATCATTGGGTGTGTTTATCACATGGGGATTGACTTTGAGTGATAAATATGGGATTTTTTCCTCGTCTGGAAGTGTGATGTCCTAGGCCTCTTGATTAGAGAGAATGATAAAAGTATGGCTATGTGCATGTGAGTCAATATATGACATTGAGCTTACATATATCTCAGACAGTCTTCTCTGGTTCTAGAAACAAGATTGAACAATAATGAGGTGACTACTCCATGCCTCCAGCTCAATCTGGACATCAGTGATAAAGGAACTATTCAATCACTACAAAACCATACACATATAGGTTGAAGTTGTTCCCCAACTTTTCCATTTACTTGGGCAACAATGTTGTGTGACTAGGCACCACTCTTTGCTTGTCATGTCATAATTTATTATGGACATTCCTTCCCAACGTAATATGGGACCTATAGGGTCACACACATAGGTCTCGACCTAGAAAAAGAGTTCAGATCTCAAATGATAGTTGAATTAAGTGCTAGAGTGTCTAGGCATTTGATTAATCTTTTAAATAGGATGACATCACCTTTTAATGCCCATATCAAGTGTTGAGATAGCCGTCTAGAAGTGCCAAATGGTCATCTCAAAAGTTGGGATGGGTGTCTAGGAGTCAGGCCTTTTGTGAGTTGAATTTTGATAAGGAACAAACTAACCCAACCAAACTGGCTCGACTCAGGTCACGAAATGACCTTCTGGGTGACCAAGACGGCCGTCTTGCACGGGCAAGATGGTTCAGTTTGGTCGAGGAAGGTTTTTATATGTTTTCCTATTCGACTCACTTGATCAATAATTGGTGCACAAGGAAATCACTATCTCATATTAATGGGAATTGATTTGCTAGATTCATGTATAATTGGAAACTACAAAACTACTGTCTCACAATGCAAGATGACCGTCTTGCGTGCCACGCGACTGTCTGGGTTTGCCAAAAGGTTGTTTTGGATGTTGTAGTTTTCAAAATTTCTACAATTGTTGTGAAAATTTGAGATCTTCTGTTCCTTTCCACTCCCACATAGACTAGGAGCCTAGACCCAAACCTTGCCTATAAATAGAGGGGTATGGGGGCTTCCCGAAGCACAATACATACAACTGAGAATCAATTCCTCTGGCACTTGTTGTCCTCAATGGTTGTGCTAACCAAGAGAGCCCATGAAAGTCCTACCTAACAAGGGAGGGATAGCCACAAGAGAGAACAACTGAGAGTTGTCATCGTGGGAGAGCAAGTTGGTGACTAGTAAACCAACAGGAGGGATGACTCCTTCCTGATCATTCTAGTAGGAAGACAAGAGTTCTAGGAAGTCAGTGTGGACTACCATAGAGGTGGGAGGTTGTTGTATGTTGCTTTTCATTGTGTACCACATGGAGGACAATGTCAACCAACAATCTATGATAAGAGGAGCTTCTAAAGAAGACTATGTTTATGAGTGCAGTCTGTGGTGCATACTAGGAGGTGCAGTAGTCAGATGAGTCCCACTGCAACTAAGATTTAGCATTGTGCATCTACAATGATGAGGATTGTCACTTGCTCCAGGACCATTTATATCCTCGAAACAATCCTTCTTTCACTATAGTTATTGATGTGATCTACTGGCTTAAGGGAGTATGGTAGACAAAAAAAAATTCTACTGAATGCCCTATAGCCATACTTTCCAACAGTTGTATCAGAGCCAACATCAATATACTATATTATGGGACAATCAATGAGATTGGATTTTGGTTTTGGCATTATTTTATTGCAAGAAATGTGAATAATATCTTGTCAAATCCAAACGCCAAGAAAATCCCATACTAATATATATATATATATATATATATATATATATATATATATATATATAAATAAATATATGCAATTTACACTTGATAACCTAAAAGTGGTTTTGACGGTGTATGTGTAGCATGATTATGGCCAATAATCCTTATATGTTCACATTTGTTTGTGATTGGTTTATCCTTTCATCTCATTCTGCATACCAAGCCTCTATCTTATCTTCCCAATGTAAAGTTAATTCTCTTCTCCTTTTTCTCCCCTCGAATGTAACTTGCGGTTTCCCTATAATCATGTAAAAGTAGGAAAGTTTACTTTATATTATGATGAAGTTGAAGACGTCCAGAAGACGAGCTAATCGACTAAAGGACCATAGACGACATAGTGGACAAGCCGTACTGATCTCCTGGTGGATCTGATCGATCCTCTGGAGGATCTAGCCAATGGTGTGTAGAAGGACTAGATGACCAGTGAGACAAACTAACCACCACCCAAGAGGCAGGCCACTCAGTTCAAGGGTTGAACCAGTCAACCAAGATTGGCAATCATGGATCTTCATCAACAACATGTTTCTACTATGATGTAGATCTAGATGATCGCAATTCCTTGTAGCTCAAAGGGATTACATTAGGCTGGCCATAACCATCACTTTCATTTATTGCATGTTCTCTTTGTGGGATATATCATGCATATGATACGTACTATATATGTGGTGATTGGATAAAGTATATATATTTATACAGACTCCCTCAACTATAATATCAAATCTAAGATGCTTTGCAAAAGCGACCTACATGAAAAGCTTGATCGACTAAGTGTAGGTTCTACCTCTGCAGAGTGTTTCGTCTATCTCTTGGAAGTGTGATGGTAATAGTGTAGGTTCCGCCTCTGTGGGTTGCACTATTATTGTGTTGGATTTTGGGTCAAGCTTGAGTGGTGATTCACAGAGTGTTTGGGCCCATAGGCATGTAGATGATCATGGCAAGGGGTTGGAGATATCATCTATCTAGAATTGCATGTGATGCCATTGGAAAGAGTTGCCTACCTTGATTATTGAATGAGTTTTTAGTGTTGATAGGGCGATAGTTGAACTATCTTGTATCTAGCCCACTAGAATATTCTATGTTGCAATATTCCAAATTGGTATTGAGGGCTATCAATTTGAATAAAATAGTGGGAGTGATAATAATTAAAGACCTAATTAATATCATCAAAATTTTCAAATCAAATGAAATAAAAAATGGTTTTGACAAATGAAAATTTTCTCTTGTAGAATCAAATGACAACCAAATCCAATTTGTGATTGAACCTGAAGAAGGACAAACTTGACGGGAGAAATTTCCACGACTAGTTTTGGACATTGAGAAGGGTTCTCAATGAAGAGTACAAACTCTATGTCCTTGACAAACCAGTACCTAAAATACCTCCTCTTGATGCACCTAGGGTGTTGATATGTATGCCATGAGAGCCAATCATGGGATGATTGGTGCGATACATTAAGATTGGTTTTATAAACATCAAAGGCAAACTTCCAATTCGTTATGGTTCTGTTAGTTATGAGATAATGACAGAACAAATTGAATGTCTAGAGAATGATAGTACTCAATGACATATGCCTTCAAGTATGTGACTTGAACGATGAGATCATACGAATGTGAAGAGTTTGTATGTGATTGTTATGTCCCTAGTCGGATGTCATTGTGGAAGGTTGATAGACAACAATGACACACAAAACTAGATTGTGTATTGGTTGATAACAGAATCTCATTAGTCATGATATAGTGATATCAAACAAAGCACATAGGTACTTGTTAGAGAACAAGTCTATCGGACAGACCCACCGTGAGAGTGACACATTGAACTATGACTTGGTAATCACACTCAACTCTCACAGTGATGGTGGTGAGTGTGATTCTTTGACCTGAAATCACTACACTCAACACATGTCGTTGGGTATACTTTGACATCATCAAATGCAGTCTTGAAATATAGATAGTTATAAAGGTGATGATTGGGTGACTTTGACACATGGGGATTTTGAGGGGTGAGTGATAGATATGGGATTTGTCCCTCCTGAGGGAGTTTTATGTCCATGGCCACTTGATGAGTAGGACTAAGAAAGGCATGCGCATGCATGTGTGAATCAATATGTGATATTGATGTCACACATAGATCATCCAGTCTGCTCTGAGATCAAGGAAGTGAATGAACGTTGAAAAGATGATTGTTACATGCCTTGAGTTCATTTGGGATATCAGTGACAAAGGAATTATACATTCACTATAACACCAATCACAAATTGTAGGATTGAAAGTTGTTCTCCAACTTTCCTTTTCACTTGGGTAGCACTGATGTGCGACTAGGCACCGTTCTTTTCTTATGAAGTCATAAGTGTTATGGACTTTCACTGCCAACGTGAAATGGGCCTGTAGGGTCACACACATAGGATTTAACCTGGAAGAGGAGTTTATCCACGAATGATGCTTAGATTGTTTACTAAATGTGTTTAGTAGTTCAATTAAACATTCAATCAATTGACTTGACTCAGAATCACCAAGTTCAAGTGTTAGACTAACTGATTTAGGTGTCAGATTGATTGAGAACTGCATTGAATGATTTCTGCACAGCCTGGATTGCCAACAGACCAGTTCAAGCTGTTCAACCGATCCACTCAGGGTCAAGTGAGATGACCGGTTTAAGTGTTGAACCGATCGGCTCAGGGTCAAGTGAGATGTCCGGTTCAAGTGTTGAACCGATCGACTCAGCTGGACCAAACGAGCCAGTTTGGGAAAGTTAGGTTGGTGAGAAAATATTTTTGTTTCACTTGTACAATTCGATTAGGACAAGTATTGATCTTTGGATTAATTGGAAACGGAAAGAAGAAAGTCAATTGGGAACTACCCTAAGAAGTGAAACGACTAGTTCATGAAAGAACCGATCGATTCAGCTCCCCAAATGACCGGTTCATGAGATGAATTGATCACTCCAGTCCCCAAATGATCAGTTCGTTTGTGAAACGACTGATTCACTTGGCACAGTGTATCAACTGTGGACATTTCGGACCCTTCTACTCCCGCTTTAGTCCCACATTGTCCGGTGCTGAGAACCTTGACCCTGACTCCTCCTATATATAGAGAGGTACTGGGGCTTCTCAGATAACACAACTCTGAATATCAGTTGCTCTACAAAGTTATCCTCTCTGGTTGTAATAATTGAGAGAGCCCCAGCAAGTGCTACCCGACTAGGGAGGCATAGCGAGGAAAAACAACTGCAGGATGACAACTGGTGGTGGGAGAGCACGTCGGTGAGTAGTATGCCGACAGAAGGGGATGACTCCTTCTAGTGTCCTGTCGGACAGAACAATTGGAGTTCCCGATGGTCTGTGTGGACTACTACAGAGGCGGGAGATTTCTACCCCTCAGTGGACAGCTGTCAATCCATCAGTCCAGGTGCGACCAAGAGCTGTCAGTCTGGATGCGACCAGGAGATGCACAGACGTTGTCCAAGACCTGAGGTGAGGACCGCACTAGCTGTGAGGTAACATCACCGTTCCTTGGGACAAGGTATTCCTCTACAAACCATCCTTCCTAATGTATAGATGTTGACAAGATCTCTTTGGGTTTTGGGTTTGGGGAGAAAATTTTTGTTTCCGCTGCCATCTCTACCTCCCCTAAAACCCAACAGTGGTATCAGAGCCACATCAACACTCTATACTTTATGATAATCGATATGATCAGCTTTTGGTTTGTCACCTTTTATTTATTGCATATGATGTGAATAATTAATTGGCTTTATTCATGTCCAATATAAATCCACAAATCCCTATATATACATATATGATATGGTGTATAAATGCACTCGATTTGTGTTTCCCTTAAACTATTTCTATGGTGGATGTAGCGTGATTTCGGCCATAAACCCAAAATCTGTGTGTGGTTGATTGTTGTTGCCTGCATCTCGGTCTACGCTCTAATTCCCTACCTCATATTCTTGATGGTTAGGCAAGTCAACCATGTTTTTCTTGCTCTTATTCCCAAGAAGGACATAGTTTCGTCCCCTGCTGACTTCAGGCCTATCTCATGCTGCTCGATGCTCTATAAAATTATCGCTAAAGTCATATCAAGGCAACTAGCTACTCTTCTGCCAAAGATTATCTCTCCCTACCAAGGTTCTTTTGTCAAAGGTAGGAGTATTGAGGATTGTTCCCTTCTTGCGGCTGAATTCACTCTTAGGTTCAATCGGAAATCCAACCCTCCCGCTGCTTGCATCAAGTTGGATATTACTAAGGCTTTCGATTCTATTCGTTGGTCTTACCTTTGGGATTGTCTCTACGGCCTCAGGTTGAATGCAAAGTTTATCTCCATTCTTAAGCAATGTATGGAAACCCCATCTTTTTCTCTCTTGCTAAATGGTTCTTTAGTTGGCTTCTTCAAAAGCTCCAACGGTCTTAGGCAAGGAGATCCCTTATCCCATCTACTTTTAACTATTTCTATGGAAGGTCTCAGCAGATGTCTTGAGGAGGCGTATGATAATAGACTCATCAGGAGCTATTCCATCAATGGGACCAAAGCTCTTAGCCATCTTCTGTTTGTAGATGATGTACTTATCTTTTCCGAGGGACGTCTACACAGCCTAGTCAAACTCAAACATGTTTTGCTTGATTTTGGTTCTATTTCTGGAATGAAATGCAATCCAAATAAAACACATATATTCTTATCCTCTTCTTGTCGCAACAAGGACGCCTTGATTAGCTGCTTGGGTATTCAGCGTGGTACGTGGCCCACAAAGTATCTTGGTTTTCCTATGGCTGGAGGCAACCTCAGGAGGCGCCATTTCCATGAATGCTTAGATAAGCTCAGAGATATGATATAGAGATGGCCTGGTTCTAAAATATCTATGGCTGGTCACCTTGTGCTTGTTAAGCATTGTGCCATGGGTTTGATCAGCTATTGGATGCGTATGGGTGACATCCCTCCTACTGTCTTATGAAGAATGGAGCTGTTACTTTCTGACTTCCTTTGGGGTAGCTTGATGCATCTCTCTAGTTGGTCACGTTTAGCTTACCCGCTTGGCGAAGGTGGCTTGGGGTTTAAGAGACTTGATGAACTTGCGGATTACCATTCGTTACGTCGCATCAAGAAGTTCAACCAAGCTCAATGTTTATGGAGCTCATGGCTTTCTTGTAGGTATGGTGATACCTTGTCTATTGCTTCTAGGAATGGCTCTACTTGTCACAGACGTATGGTAGCTCTATGGCCTTCCTTCTCAGCTTTGGAAGGCAAGGATCTTTGGGAGAACACAAGAAAAAAGCATCCATCTGATAAGGCCTATGGAAATCTTTGGCTCTCCAAGCACTATCCAAGATGGAGTCTTACTACCTTTAGAGAACTCACTAATGTACTACCCACTATGGAAAAGATTAGTTCCTGGTCGGGGGCTCCTGTTCCTGCATGCTTACTATGTGGCCAACACAATGACTTCATCACTCTTCTTTTTGGGGGCTGCAAATACTGGAAATGTATTTGGGGATGTGCTCAACTTAAACTCAACATCAAAGCCTCATATTCTCTATATGAAAGCCTTATGGATCTTGGTAAAAGGTCCAAGCAATCCAGAATCATTGTACTTTGGGCCATCACTGGTGCTGTTCACTTTATTTGGGAGGAGCGTAATAAAACACTACAAAACGGTGGCGCTTCTGACTTTGTTTCCATCTTCAGCCGTCTTGCACTTGAAATCAAGAGAATGTACTTTACTTTTAAATCTTGTCTTGATTTTCCTCCTGTTATAGCTAGGAATTGGGCTCTGCTGTAACCAATTCCTAGATGTATGTAGTCACATGTATGGGTGTGGCTTGTAACTTTGTCCCCTTTTAGGGGATTTTTGGAATATACTTACCCAATTTTCCAAAAAAAAAAGAGATTCTTTCCTACCTTTTCTCCCCCCAAATGTAACTCGAGGTTTCCCAATGCAAACGTAAAGAGGATTAGTTTATTTCCTATTGTGTCAAAGAATGGCAGACACTTGGAGGATCGAGATGATTGTCTCGGGCGTGAGTCGATCAGCTGGTGGCACCCAACTGACTGGCCTGATGGCGAGTCGATCAATCATGGAGATGCGTTGATCAAACCCAGAACAGCAAAGCACAAAGTTCATCTTGTACAGGTTGCATGTGATGTGGACCTAGATGAATGTGATTCCTCTTGGCTCGAGGAATCACATTAGGATGGCCATAATCATCGCTTTTTATCATTTCACATGTTTTCTGTGGGGTATAGCATGTATATGATACATACTATATATTGTGGTGATTGGATATGTATATGTACCTATAAAACCAAATCCCTCAATAAATATTAAGTTTTATATGCCTTCAAAATGTGACACACGTGAAAAGCTTGATCGTCCAAGTGTGGGCACGCCCTAGCGTGGTGCACCATCTATCTCATGGAAGTGTGAAGGTTGGATATGTGGGTCTGCCCTAGCAGGGTGCATATTCATCGTGTTGGATTTGGGTCAGACTTAACAAGGTGACCTAGATAGGATCTAGCACCTTGAGGAATGGAGGTGATCATGGCAAGGAGTTGTGCATGACATCTTTCAAGAGTTCCATATGATGCAATTGGCAAGAGTTGCCTACTTCGAAGATCTAAGTTGTGGGTGACAACCCTAGCTGGTCCATGACTGAGAGGATTTTGGGATCTTGATCCACTAGAAGGTTGTATGCTGCAATCTTCCAAATTGATGGTGAGGGCTATCAATTTGAACAAAAATATTAGGAGCAATAATTAATTAAAGTCCTAAATTATATCGTAAAACTTTTTCAAATCAATCAAATAAGTCAAAAATGAGTTTTTTGGACTAAATTGCATATATTTCCTTTTGTAGTACAAATGTCCACAAACAACAATCACTTCTCATTGTGATCGGTCCTTGAGAAGGACAAGCTGAATGGGACTAACTTCTACAACTGGTTTAGGACATTGAGAATTGTTCTCACTCAAGAGCGAAAGCTCTATGTCCTGGATACTCCATCTCTAGAGGAACCTGCTCCTACCACACCAAAGACAGAAAGGGATGCTTTTAAGAAGAAATCTAAAGATGCCATTGATGCAAAGTGCTTGATGTTTTTCTCTACGAACCACAAGTTGCAGAGACAACATGAGAACATGGACGTCATTGAGATGATTCAACATCTCAAGAACATGTATCAAGACCAAGCATGGTAAGAGAGATATGATGTCTCCAGGGCATTGTTTAAGTGTGTCATGATAGAAGGAGATCCAGTTGGTCCTCACACAGTCAAGATGATTGGGTATGTGGAAAACCTGACGAGATTGGGATTTCCCCTGAGCCAAGAGTTGGCTATTGATGTGATACAACAATCGTTGCCAGAAAACTACATTCAAATTGTGATGAACTACAACATGAACAACTTTGATAGGTTGTTGACAGAGTTGTTGGGCATGTTGAGGACAACTAAGGCATAGATGAAGAAGGACAAGCCTAAGTCTATGATGTTGACCATCACAAAGAAAGGAAGGTCCAAGGGCAAGGGCAAGGGCAAGGGCAAAGCTAAGAAGGGTTCTGATGGTAGCCAGCAACCCAAGTTATCTTCCGCTCTCAAGGCCAAGGGAGGCATGACCAAGGGAGCTAATTGCCACCATTGTCAAAAGCCAGGACATTGGAAAAGGAATTTTCCTCTCTATCTAGAAGAACAAAAGAAGAAGGAGGAGGCGATGGACGTCTCCACCTGAAGGTATCATGAAATAAACTTGTAACACTTTTGAGGAATATGATACCAAGATGTAAAGTGATAAGAACTCAATAAATGGGGCAAGTGTTTCTGCCATAGATAGGAGTACTTTAGTTTATTTTCAGCCTTGAAGGCATGTAATAGAGTTATGAACTGCTATTTCATATTTGCCAATAAATAGAAACCCCTTATTTTTTGCATATTGTGTGAAAAGGATGGCTATTAATAAAGTTGATGTTTCAATTTTAAAGATATGATCTTTTTGGGAATGCCTTGTTTATCTTGTGGTACTTGGTATGCATAAGATAAAATGATACCTAAAAGTTATTGATAACTCAAACAAATAATTAGCATTATCATGGGAATTCATTTCTGGTTCCATATTGATGGATAAAGCTAGACTCTTTTGGTTGTGAACCATTAAGAGATATGAATATCTTGGACATGATGACAAATCAATCTTCACTAGTTGTAGTGGGAGAATGATGATCCTAATAGGTATAATACATATGATGTATTTATATACCTATTGGAGCAAATGCTAATACTTCAAATGGTGTTTAGAGAAATACCAATATGAATATCTTGAAGTGTTCAAGAAGATCATGAATGAAGTACAAATTTGGTGAAAGTAATAATTCTTGATATGATCGATGAATGAGATACTTAAACCAAATGTTTGAGAACCTTATGAGTGATTATGATAGTGTATCATGGAGAACTCATGATTAAGGCATAGTGATGTCTAAATAAAAAAGGAGTCATACTCTAAGGAGTTAGAGGATGATTATCAAATAACTAAATTCTTCTTATATAGAGAATAACTTACACTTATAAAGGATATTAAGAATCACAAAGTGTTGTGAGTTCTCAAATTCCTTAACAGATACACCTCAAATATCTATATGATGAGTTCGTCATATGATGAGTTAGCAATCTAGATGATATTGAGGAACCAGATTTTGAGTTATGGTTTATGACCATAAGATCCTAAATGACTTCCATGTGAACCATAAGGTATGACCTTGGTAGCACCCATTGGGATGAAACCCATAAGTACATATAAGTCTTAAGCATGAAGACACATGGATGACATTTTGAGAAGGATCATGTTTGTTGATTGCAACTTAATGACTAAGAGATTTGGCATACAAATACTAAAACCAAATTCCTATGAGGAATAAGACAAGGATGTGTACATGACACAACCTATAAGGTTTATGAATCCATTAATGCACATAAAGTCTATAAGTTACAATGGACTAATCAATGTGATTGATTGAGTACAAGCAACTCAGAGTTGGGATCTTAACTTTGATAATATAGTCAAAGGGTTTGACTAATATGACCAAGATAAAGAAGGGATCTGTGATTTAGTGGGAGCGTATTTGCATTCTACATGTTGATGAGGAATGAGATGTTCTAGAATGGAATCCTTTGTGAAAATTATCTTTAGGAAAGTTAGAGACCATTCCTATGTGATAGGAATAGAGACTTATAGAGAAAGTTCTCGAAAACCTCTTGACCTAGAAAAGAGAGAGCATACATTGGCAATCTGTACTGAAGGGTTCAGTATACATAGATTCAGTGGGAGAAAACTTATTCATGTTACATGGAGTTAGTATCCCAAGGCCAAGTGTCCAATTATTATGAAGAATGGGAACACAAAGAATAAATATGGATCTAGCATGTACGTAATCATCCCATTATCTTCTATGTATGGACATAGCAAGAACAAAATGCATTTATCATCTTGTATGTGGGACATGACAATATGATATGTTCATCTTGATAACTCGTATGTGGGACATGACGAGTGGATGTTTGTCTAGTTCTAGTAAGGGTTACTGGAATACCATGAGAACTTGATAAGTACTTGAGAAGTACTAGTTCTATGGAAATAAGGAAGGGTTCACTGTAAAGAGTTAGATTGATGCAAACTTTCAAAAAGGATAGCAAATTTATCACAAAATATATATGGAATATATAAAAGTGAATGTGTGTTGAAAAATGGAAACATTCAAATAAAGCCATTTTAAAAGGCAATGCCGAGTATCCTTGTGTTAGAGAACAATAGTGGATACTATATGGATCTGAGAGTTCATGGAGATGAAATTATAGATATTCCGGTCATTGATGACAAGTAAGGAATGCTTGGTCATGCAATAAGGCTAAAGGTTAGCAAAGGAATATTGGATCACATATTACGACAACTCCATCTCATACGTAAGATTTACATCGAAGAGATGTGAGACATGCAATAATACCGACTTAGGCAAAGTGTTTCCATAACTCACTACGTTAGAACTAGAGCAATAGTGACATGTGGGACATGTTTGAAGATCACTAAGAATATGATTCAAGGGTGATTAGCTCGTAGTGAAAGTGGGAGTCTATTGATATGTATGCCCCGAGAGCCAATCATGGGATTATTGGTTGGATACATTAAGATTGATTTGACAAACATCAAAGGCAAGCTTCCAATTCATTCTAGTTTAGTCAGTTATGAGATAATGACAGAACAGATTGAATGTCTAGAGAATGATAGGACTCAATGACGTATGGCTTCATGTACATGACTTGAAGGATGAGATCAGACGTATGTTTAGAGTTTGTACATTCTTGTTATGTCCCTAGTCAGATGTCATTGTGGAAGGTTGATAGACAACAATGACACACAAGACTAGATTGTGTATTGGTTGATGATAAAATCTCATTAGTCATGATATAGTGATATCAAACCAAGCACATAGTTACTTGTTAGAGAACAAGTGTATCAGACAGACCCACCGTGAGAGTGACACATGGAACCATGGTTTGGTAGTCACAGTCATCTCTCACAGTGATGGTGGTGAGTGTGATTCTTTAACTTGAAATCACTACACTCAACACATGTCGTTGGGTACACTTTGACATTGTCAAACGCAATCCTGAAATACATGTTGTTATAAAGGTGATGATTGGGTGACTTTGACACATGGGGGTTTTGAGGGGTGAGTGATAGATATGGGATTTGTCCCTCCTGAGGGACTTTGATGTCCATGACCACTTGATGAGTAGGACTGAGAAAGTCATGCACATGCATGTGTGAATCAATATGTGATATTGATGTCACACATATCTCATCCAGTCTGCCATGAGATCAACGATGTGGATGAATGTTGAAAGGATGATTGTTCTATGCCTTGAGTTCATTTAGGATATCAGTGACAAAGGAATTACATATATACTATCACACGAATCACGGGTTGTAGGATTGAAGTTTGTTCTCCAACTTTCCTTTTCACTTGGGTAGCATTGATGTGCAATTAGGCACCACTCTTTTCTTGTGAAGTCATAAGTGTTATGGACTTTCACTCCCAATGTGAAATGGGCCTGTAGGGTCACATACATAGAATTTAACTTGGAAGAGGAGTTTATCCACGAATGATGTTTAGATTGCTTACTAAATGTGTTTAGTAGTTCAATTAAACATTCAATCAATTGACTTGACTCAGAATCACCAAGTTCAAGTGTTGGACTAACTGATTTAGGTGTCAGATTGATTGAGAACTGCATTGATTGATTTCTGCACAACCTGGACTGCCAACCGACCGGTTCAAGATGTTGAAGCGATTGCCTTAGGGTCAAGTAAGACGACTGCTTCAAGTGTGGAACCGATCAGTTCAGCTGGACCAAACGAGCCAGTTTGGTAAAGTTAGGCTGGTGAGAAAATATTTTCGTTTCACTTGTACAATTCGATTGGGACAAGTAATGATCTTTGGATTAATTGGAAACGGAAAGAAGAAATTCAATTAGGAACTACCCTGGGAACTGAAACGACCAGTTCATGAATGAAGTGATCAGTTCAGTTCCCCAAATGACTGGTTCATGCGATGAACTGACCGGTTCATGATATGAACCGATCAGTTCAGTCCCCAAATGATTGGTTCGTTTGTGAAACGACCGGTTCACTTGCCGCTGTGTATCAATTTTTGGAAATTATGGACCCTTGTACTCCCGCTTTAGTCTCGCATTGCCCGGGATTGAGAACCCTGACCCTGACCCCTCCTATATATAGAGGGGTACTGGGGGCTTCTCAGATAGAACAACTCAGAATATCAGTTGCTCTGCAAAGTTGTCCTCTGTGGTTGTGGTAACTGAGAGAGCCCAAGTAAGTGCTACCCGACTAGGAAGGCACATCGAGGGAAAAACAACTACAGGATGACAACTGGTGGTGGGAGAGCACGTCGGTGACTAGTACGCTGAGAGAAGAGGATGACTCCTTCCAGTGTCCTATAGGACAAGAAGACTGGATTTTCCGGTGGTCCGTGTGGACTACTACAGAGGTAGGAGATTTCTAACGCTCGTAGGACAACTATCAATCCATCAGTTTGGGTGCGACCAGGAGCTGTCAGTCTGGGTGCGACCAAGAGCTGCATAGATTCCATCTAAGACTTGAGGTGAAGACCGTGCTAGACGTGAGGTAATGTCATCGAGAAAGCCTCGGGACAAGGTACGCCTCTACAAACCATCCTTCCTACTATATAGATGTTGGCGAGATCTCTTTGGGTTCTAAAGTTTGGGGAGAAAATTGTTGTTTCTGCTTCCATTTCTGCCTCCCCTAAAACCCAACATAGGGCTCAGGTAGATTCTTACTGGAAGCATGACAAAGATGCCTTAGAGTTAAAGTACCTTATGCTAAGCTGCATAAACTTTGAGTTTCATGAGAAAAGTGAGGACATGAGTGTTCTTAAGATGGTGACACATCTTAAGAAGGTAAAAATTGGTCTTGACAAGCAAGAAAGGGACGCTATCTTAAAGGTGTTGCTTGAGTCTAAGGTGATAGATGGAACCAAAGTAGAAGAACATGTGCTCAATATGATTGGGCATATGTATCATATTAAAGAACTGAGATTCAACTTGATCCAATAGTTGTCTACTGATATGATTCTAAAGAGTATGACTTTATCATATAGTCGTTATATTTCATGTTACGATGTGAGTAATTCAGTTGGACAAATGTTAGAATTTTTTACCATGTTGATTCATGTTGAAGAAAAAGTGAAGAAGGACAAGCCTGTGATGGTAATACGCAAGGCTGAGTCCAAGGATCAAAGAAATACTGAGAAGAGTTCTATGGTCAAGCCTAAGCCCAATTCTTTAACACTTGAGTTAAGGAGAAAGAAAAGTACAAGAGGAACTCATCCTTTGTAGTTGAAGGCTTTCAGGAAGTAGAAAATGGGGATGGGGATCTCCCCTTCAGGTATATATGTTATTGAGATAAATATATCTACTTCATCATCTTGGGTATTACATTACAAATGTGTATCTCATATATGTTCACATATGCAATATCTGAAAGGAAGTAGGCCTTTGGGAAAGGGTGAGGCGGAACTGTGGCTAATTGCATAAGAGTTGTGGCCAATGTAGTTGGAACCTATAGTATATCTCTACCCACATGGCTTATAATAGATTTAAAGAACTTCTATTATGTACCTTCTATAAATAGAAACATCAATTTTGTATCTTGTATAGACAAGGCTGCATTTGAATTCCATATTAAAAGTGGTCAATGTTCTATTTCAAAAAATGGGATCTTTTATGGTAGCGCCCCTATGTCTTATGGTATTTATTAGTTAGATCTAAAGACAGGTGTATATAACATTAATACTAAAAGACTAAACTTCAACAACCGAAACAAAACATACCTTTGGCATTATCGTCTAGGGCACATAAATGACAATCACATATCTAAACTCCATAAAGATGGTTATCTAGATTTTTTTTATTTTGAGTCAATAGAGATATGTGAATTTTGTTTGATGGGAAAGATGTCTAAGACCCCTTTCACTGGTAACAATGAAAGGATAGTGATCTATTAGGACTCATACAGAATAATGTTTGTGGACCTTTTAGAATAACTACTAGAAGTGGATATCAATACTTCATCACCTTTGTTGATGACTTCAGTAGGTATGGCTATGTTTACTTGATGAAACATAAGTCAGAAACTCTTAAATAGTTCAAGGAGCTTATGAATGAAGTACATATCCAACTTAGTAAAAGTATTAAGGCACTTCATTCTGAACAAGGTGGAGAATACTAAAACCAAGAGTTTCAGGATCTTCTTAGAGCCTATGGGATTTGTTCAAAATGAAGATGAACCTTATGTGTACAAGAAGGATAGTGGGAGCATAGTGACATTCCTCATATTGTATGTAGATGACATATTATTGATGGGGAATGGCATCCCTACTTTACAAAAGGAAAAGACATGGCTTGGAAATACATTATCTATGAAAGACTTTAGAGAAGCATCCAACATCTTGGGGATAAAGATGAATAGAGAAAGATCCAGAAGGTTTCTTGGACTAAGTAAAAGAACATACATTGATAAAGTGTTGAAGCAATTCAGCATGGAAAACATAAAGAGAGGAAACCTGCATGCACAGCTTGGTGTTCCCATCAGTATAGCTCAATGTCCTAGTTCTTGTAAAGAAAGGGAACACATGAGTGTGATTCCATATGCCTCGGCAATTGGATCAGTCATGTATGCAATGTTGTGTAGATGTCTAGACATCTTGTATGCCTTGAGAATGAAGAGAAGATATCAATCAAATCTAGTTGATGCTCACTAGATAGTCGTAAAGAACATCCTCAAGTACTTGAGAAGGACTAAGTATCAGTTCTTGGTTTACAATAGAGAGGAAGAGTTGGCGGTAAAAGGTTACTCCAATGCAAGCTTCCAGACTGATTGTGATGATTACAAGTCACAATCTGGATTCATGTTCTACCTTAACAATTGAGTTGTGAGCTGGAAGAGTTCCAAGAAAGAAACAAGTGCCAATTCTACAACATAGATCGAGTATATTGTTGCATCGAGTACAACAAAGCAGGTTGTACGGATTAAGAAGTTCATCATAGAACTTGGGGTTGTTCATAGCATCAGTGAGGCAATTGAGCTATATTGTGACAACAATGGAGCTATTGTGCAAGATATGGAACACAAAGTGCATCATCGCTCAAAGCATATAGAAAGGCAGTATCATCTCATACGAGAGATCATGTAGTGAGGAGATGTAAAGATTTGCAAAGTACCAAATGAGGAAATTGTTGTTGATCCCTTGATGAAGACACTTTCATAGCAAAAGCATGATGGTCATGTAAGCTCACTCGGAATGAGATTCATGGGTGATTGGCTCTAAGTGCAAGTGGGAGTCTATTGGTTATGTATGCCTAGAGATCCAATCATGTGATGATTGTAAAGGCATATCATGTAAAAATGATTTGATTATTAATAAAAGGAAATCTTCCAATTTATTTTGTTTAATTTAGTTATGAGATAATGATGTAACATAATAAATGTCTAGAGAATTATATTACTCAATGACATATGTATTCAAGTTACTAACCTTGTGGATTATATCATATGGATGTTAAGAGTACATATACATATTCTCATTTTGTCCACAATCGGTTGTTATTGTGGAAGGTTGATATACAACAATAACATATAAGATCAGAGTGTGAGTTGGTTGATGACTAAATCTCATTAGTCTTGATATGGTGATATCAAACCAAGCACACAAATCCATGTTAGAGAAAAATGTATTTGACAGACCCACCATGAGACTAATACATGGAAGCCATCTTCATGGAAGTCATTGTTAGGTCTCATAGTGATGGTGGTGGTTGTGAATCTTAGACCTGAAATCATTGCACTCAACACATGTTGTTGGGTACAATTTGACATCATCAAATGCAGTCCTAAAACATGGGTTGTTATAACAGTGATGATTGGGTGACTTTGATACATGGGGATTGACTGTGAGTGATAGATATGGGATTTGTCCCTCCTATGGGAATGTTATGTCCTAGGCCTCTTGATTAGAGAGACTAAGAAAAGCATGTCCAGGCACATTTGATTCAATATATGATATTGAGCTTACACATATCTCGCATAGTCTATTGTGGTTCAAGAACAACATTGAACAATAATGAGGGTGAATACTCCATGCCTCTAGTTCAATCTGGATATTAGTGACAAAGGAACTATACAAACACTACAACACCATGCACATAGTATCGGTTGAAGTTTGTAACATCCCAAGATTTGAGGCCTTGGATAACATGATCTTAAAAGGAATGATTGGACTACCCATATCACCAAGGTGCACCTCCTTTTCCGGGAGCCCATCACTAAAGAACTCCATAGTTAAGCGTGCTCATCTTGGAGTAGTACTAGGATGGGTGACCAGTCAGGAAGTTATTCCTGGCTTGCGCGTCAGTGAGGACAAAGTGCGCAGTTAAGGCTAGTGGTGGTCTGTGGGGCCAGTCGTCATTCCTAAAACTCTACTACAGCCTAGGGCAGTGGGCCCGGGCGTTACAAATGGTATCATATCCAATTACCCTCCAGTAGGTGGGGCCCACATGGGCATGGCATGCCAGTCTTGAGCCGTGCGCTCCAGGCATGTAGGAAAGGGTTGTCCATTGTTGACGTAGCCACCCTTGCACTGGTATTCCGTGATCGTGAAATGGGGAAGAGATTATGTGGCCTTATAGTTGAGCCTTGACGAGGACGTCAAGAGTTTAAGTGGGGGAGATTGTAACATCCCAGGATTTGAGGCCTTGGATAACATGATCTTAAAAGGAATGATTGGACTACCCATATCACCAAGGTGCACCTCCTTTTCCGGGAGCCCATCACTAAAGAACTCCATAGTTAAGCGTGCTCAACTTGGAGTAGTACTAGGATGGGTTACCAGTCGGGAAGTTGTTCCTGGCTTGCGCGTTAGTGAGGACAAAGTGTGCAGTTAAGGCTAGTGGTGGTCTGTGGGGCCAGTCGTCATTCCTGAAACTCTACTAGAGCCTAGGGCAGTAGGTCCGGGCGTTACAAAGTTGTTCCCCAACATTTCCATTTACATGGGTAGGAATGATGTGTGAATAGTCACCACTCTTTGCTTTTGATGTCATATGTTGTTATGGACATTCACTGCCAATGTAATATGGGATCTATAGGGTCACACACATAGGTCTCGACCTAGAAAAGGAGTTCATATCTCACATGATAGTTGAATTAAGTGCTAAAGTGTTTAGGCATTTGATTCAAGAAACAAATAGGATGACACCACCTTCAAACACATCTAAAGTGTTGAGACGACTGTCTGGAAGTGCTAGTGCTTGAGAGTCAGGCATTTTGTGAGTTGAAATTTGCTAAGGAACAAACTGACCCAACCAAACCGGCTCAAATTAGGTCATGAGACAACCGTCTAGGTGACTGAGAAGGTCATGTCACATGGGTGAGAGGGTCCAATTTGGTCGGGGAAGATTCTAGATGTTTCCCTATTTGTTTCACTTGAGCAATACTTGTTGTACAAGGAAAACGATGTCTAAAATTGATGGGAGTTGATTTGCCAAATTCGTGTACAACTGGGAAACTGCAAAATGACCATCTCGTAGCGTGAGATGACCGTCTCATATTCCAGATGGCCATCAAGGTTTGCCAAGCAGTCATTTCAGTAGTTGCAGGTTGTGAAATTTCCAGAATTGTTGTGAAAATTTGAGATTTTCTGGTCCCTTTCACTCTCGCATACACTAGGAGCCTCGACCCAAACCACACCTATAAATAGAGGGGTACTAATTGCTTCCTAGAGCACAAAACAGACAATTGAGAATCAATTTCTCTGACAACTATTGTTCACTCTAGTTGTGGTAACCAAGAGAGCCCAAGAAATTCCTACCCTATAAGGGAGGGATTGCCACGGGAGAGAACAATTGAGAGTTGTCGTCATGGGAGATCAAGTTGGTGACTAGTACACCAACGGGAGGTAACACCCCTTCTAATCATTCGAACAGGACGATAGGAGTTCTAGGTGGTCCGTGTGGACTACCATACAGACGGGAGGTTGTTGTCTTCAACTTAGAGGACAATGTCAACCAGCAGTCTGTGAAAAGAGGAGCTATTGAAGAAGAAGATGTTCATGACTGTAGTTCGTGGTGCAGACTAGGAGGAACAGTAGTCAGAAGAGTCCCACTACAACCAAGATTCAGAGTTGCACATCTACGATGATTAGGATTGGCGTTAGACATGCTCCAGGACCAGGTATATCCTTAAAACCATCCTTCCTACATTATAGTTATTGGCGTGATCTATTCCTTTAAGAGAATATTATAGATAAAAATTGTGTTTCCGCTGCCTGCTATGTAGCCATATTTCCGAACAAATTGCATAACACATGATCTTGAATGGAGATTAAAATCTAGAGCTTGCATTATTGGTGCAGAGGTTAGCGAATTTTTGAGAGTGTAATAAGCCTTGAGGCAATCTTCATCAAAGATAAATAGTGTGTCCTTCACCAGAAGTCTAGATAGTTGTTTCAAAAAAATTAAAGTCTTTAAAGAAATGATGGTAGTATTTTGCATGTCCCAAGAATGTTGCACATTGAAAATAGATGAGGGAGGGGGAAGTAGCTTCTATTTTTCTCTTATCTACTTTGATGCCTTCTTTAGATACTTTGTACCCTAGGATAATTCCTTCTCAGACCTTAAAATGGCATTTCTCCCAATTAAGAACAAGAGATTTTCTTTGCACCTTTGAAGAATGAAAGATAGGTTTTTCTGATAGTCTTCGAATGTGGACCCATAGACTGAAAAGTCATCAATGAAGACATACATGATCTTTTCTATAAAATAAGAAAACATAGCTGATATACACCTTTAGAAATTGGTTGGGGCATTGTAGAGACTGGAGGGCATACGATGGAATGTGTATGTCCCTTAGAGGCAAGTAAATGTGGTCTTTTCCTGATCGTATGGATGAATGGATACTTGGTAGAATCTTGAGCACCCATCTAGATACAAGAAGTGTGAATGATGTGCTACCTATTTGAGGACTTGGTCAATCAATAGAAGTGGAAAATGATCCTTGTGGGTTGTTGCATTCAACAATCTGTAGTGAATGCACATATGCCAACCTGTCATGGTGCAATTGGCCAATTCTTTTCCATCTCCTTTTACCACTATCATCCCTCCTTTCTTGGGGATAATGTGTACTTAGCCCACCCAATTTCTATCACTAATAGCATATATGATTCCAACATCGTACAACTTGATCACTTCCTCGTGCACCACTTCACACATTTGGTAATTGAGCTTCCTTTGACCTTATACATATGGTATTGCAGTTTCTTTAAGATTGATTTGGTGCATACATACAGTTGAGTTTTGGTGTGTTGGTGTGGATGAGCAAGTTTCTCCAGCAACCTTCTCCATCACTGGCGTAAAGAAGGGGAGGAATTTAACAAGGATCTTATCATGCATTCAACGTTTATGAATGATCTTGACCTATGTCATTCTAGGAACTTAACAAGGATATGTTCAATATCAGAATATTTGAAGACTATCATCAAATTGATATTTGAGATCAAGAATAAATATTATCATAAGATCTTAAATATTATAGATTTATGTCAAGGGATCAAAAGAATAAGAAAGGGGTCACCATTCAAAACTGAAAATAATCAACGAGATGAAAATCGATAGGAAGTCATTATATGGATGTTACCTAGGTTAGGGAAGTCATGAAACAAACTATCACCATAAATATCACATTTCTCTTCATTAATCATGAAAATTAAGATTATCAAAGAGTAAAGGACATCAATTATTTATTTGTATTTTTAGAAGTTATGAGATCAATCATCAATAATCATCATAGAGAAATCGTGGTTCAATAGTTTACATATTTGAGGTCATAAATTCATTATCTTCCTTTCATGGTCAAGGTAAGGGGTATACATGGAAGTATAGAAGTCAATATAGAATCTTTTGACATATAGAGCAACATAGATTATGCTTAAGATCTCATATTTATTAAATTATTCTAGTTTTACAAAGAGGCACTATAATTAATAGGGATATCCTCTTATAACAAGTCTTTGAATCATACTTGAGTGTCATACAACATATTCATATTTATGCATGAAACATGATCCATATCAACAGGAAAATGTTGGCTCAGTCATATTTGATAGAGGAATGTGAGATTAATCAACATGCACCACTCAACTATTGTGTATAAAGTATGAGTTCCACCTTATTTCATCATATACAAAATATTGATGATTTACATTAAATATAGGAAGCACATATATTAGAGTTGGAAGAATCAAGTTTGCATGATCTGAGGTATTATACATGAGAACTTAACTTTAAGAGTACTTTATTTATTCATTATAGAGTTTCAAATTAAGATCAGATCATGGAATAATCATTATCATTTTAATCAACTTTTATAATTTTACTCAAAATTTAGTTTTTTTCCGAACATAAACTACATATAATCAAGAGATCATGTGATTAATTGTCAAGAGAGGGAAAACACATGTGGAAATGCAAACATGAAATAATATTCATCGAATTAGGTGTCTTGCGGTAGTTCTTAGTGAAGATATGAGATGTTAGAAGAAACTCTAAGCTTTTAAAGAAAGTTCCTTAATCCATTAATAGATTCACTTCTACCTTGTAGGTGCATAGAGGAGACCTCAGGCACCCAAGCAAGGTGTTAATGAGGTGTATCAGCCCCCCTACATTTATCAATCATAGAAACATTACCATTATACACTTATGTTGTTGTAGGTTATATGAGTAATTGTTTTTAAATAATACAAAAAGGCAATGTGATTGGTATGACACCGTTTGTCATTTTACTTTTTATTAATCAAAAGCTCACTCCTTATGACTAAAAATTTAGTATATACATGACCCTAGTGTCTGTTCCTAGAATGGAGTACATTCATATAACATATGCACGAACAAAACAAAAACAACATCAACATAAACCATATGGTGTGAAAAATAAGGGTATATGCATAGAATAAACTAACTAGTACATGGAGATTAAGATCATCGTCACTTATAGATTCCAAACCATGTGGATATTTCATTTGCATTTCATTTTGAGTTCAATAGAGTAATATACAAAAGATATCATCTAACAAAGGAAGAACTAATCATTTTATACTTGATACCTAATCCTAAAATGGGTATACAATTGCACGGCTATGTTGACTATGTTGTAGAAGCCATAAAGTCATAGTTTTATGAGTGACATTATTGCTTTGCTGAAAACATCATAATTTTTGAAAGAACAATTCAAGTATTGGAACAAAGAATGTATTACAATTATGTTTAAGTTCACTACCACGATACCAAAACATCATATGGCAATTGACCAACTACCCTAAGGAAGGAGTTTTTGAGGGTCATTTAAGCAAAAGCTAAGAATGACAAACAATCAATACTACGTGAGGGACTACCTTACTAAAAGTCAATATTTACCAGCATTTAAACATGAGGGACACCAAGGACAAATCCAAGAGCTAACCCTTTTTTATGGGATCGTCTACCCTTATTTCCATGACCTGATAATAGAAGAAGGTGCACAACAATTGTATTAGAAACATCTATGATTATGTTTCAATTTTGTTCAATTGGAAAAATAGCAGTAGTAATCATAGGGAAATGTAGACCAAACAAGTATATAAAGCTAAGCATTTTGACATATTATTTACAAACAAGATTCAATACCACCATTTTTGTCCAGTAGGAGGATAAATCATACCTTGGAGATTAACACAGTAGCATAGATTTATTTGAATAGAGATTCTTGAATTACATATTTAACTAGAGTCATACAAAGAGATATTGAGATTACAAAAAAATATGATTTTATTAAATCTATAAATATTTAGTCTCTATAAAAGTTTTCATTAGAGTGGGATTCTTCACATAATCTAGTCTCATTACTAACAATATTGATCTCAACATCATAAAGTACATGTGCAACCATCATCAAGCTACATGTTATATCACCAATCATCATTAATTTAGGGTGAAATATCACATATAGACCAGGGATCTTAAGATAAGAGTTCATATATGTTAATAACAAAATCAGAAGATATCGCAAGATCTACATGGAATAAGTACCAAAAACTTTAGTAATGTCAAGTATCATATGCAACATGGTCATTATATTATACAATAGTGATCAACATGAGTTTTTGTAATAAAAGTCATTAAGTTATTGTCTTGGTGTTACAAATATAGTATAAATCATCATTGGAATATTATTTATATAGTATAATGATCTAGCATCAAAATTGCAAATAGTTTCACATATCTTGTTACTTCAAAAATCATAAGTCATTAATCAATCATAAGGGTGATCAAATTTGATGCCTTGTTCATAAAGTAGTAAAAGTTACTGACTTATAGTTTCAACATAGCATTGAGCATCAATAGGCCACATGTTGCATAAGGTTGATGATATAGAATTAGTGGTTCATATGTGTCTCATTTATGTGTCACCAAATCACATTATGTACTTCAAATATATCAAGGTCAAATCTTGGTATATCATGTGTATAACTATTGATATGGAGTCACAAGAATGATTTGAGTCATTATTGATAATATTCAAGCATTAGATGGCATTCTTCATTCAAAAAGATCATAAGAACATGCATATTTAGAAAATAAATAATGATACGAGTATATGAAACTATTTTAATTGGATAGATCTCATATTTTCAGTTGAAACAATATATTTGAAATACAATTTTTAACAATGGAGCTATTTATTTCACTTTTTGCATGATTTTGATTTTTTTATAGCTTTGGTGAGAGAGGGAGTGAATTTACCTATCATGGATTGTTGTCCATTATGGACCCACTAACTAAGAAGGAGGGAGAGAGAGAACTACATGGTTGAAATCTAGGCCGTAGATGTACAATCTAAAGGTTGAGGAATCATCCTTTATATTGGCCAACCTGTGTGCCCTTCTTAGAGTGTGAAGGATACACTTCAGGGAAAAGATGGATGATAAGAGACGACTGTGAGGATAGCTAAACATGTGCTGGAAACATGTATTCTGAGCTCGCAAACTTGTGGTAAGCTTTTAGGCAGTCAATCACAATAAGGATATAAAGCAACTATAGCAGCAACACAACAAGGAAAAGCTCATTGATGCTAAAGTGAGTGAAAGAAAGGAGATATTCAAGGGTGTTGAAAGTGGTACAAAAGAGTGGGGGAGGATATATGAGGGATTTTTGAAGCTTATGTCTTAAAAAAGAGGTGATGACAATAGGTGGCTCGGTGTGGCCGAGCTACTTGCAATGGACAACACTCCATCCTTGGAACAGAGAAGGGGAAGAGACCCTTAGAAATTGGATCTTTCCACGATACATGTCAAAGTTATCCATGGATATTAATTGCACAAGAGAAACACAACCTATATTGTTGATGTGACAAGGACTAAAAGAGATATTTAAAAACAGGGGTTTCATGTGTAATATTGTATAAATGTTAACATCCAAATTGTAACTTTGATTGAGGTAAAATTTCAACCATCAGTTTATAAATTTACCTTATCCTTTTAAAAACATAGTGAGATCAGTATGAGTATATTGAGTGGTATCAACAAAAGAAATTCATTTATATTTTTATACATGCATTCAACTTTATGGAAATGTGTCCGAAATGGCATTTTGTTGATGTCAAATTATCGATTAAGCAAATTTTTTTCAAAAACATCAAACTGATCAAGAGAGAGTCTATTGAGTGCAATTCAATGTCTTTTGAAAGATGAAATGAAAAGTTCAAAGAGAGAGAAATTCTGCTTTGTTACACATTCTTTTCAATAGGCTCTCTACCCATGTCAAAAAATTGGGTTTGGGTTTGTTCCAGGTCAAAAAATCATGTCCAGATTGTTTGATTGTCAAATCCAAACCTGAATCTAGACCCAAATTTACCCATACCTGTCAACCCAGAACCGACCTGGAATGAACCCAACCCAAACCTTGATTTGAAGATAATTTGTTTAGTTAAATAATTTTTTTGATAGAATTACCTACATGATTGTCATTAATTTCATTATCTAACATAAACTTACAAATTTTTTGGTCGGTCCAAAAAGCATGTTACTGTATCACCAAAACTTTAGGTACAAAATAATTTGTGCCCCCATTACAACCCTGGATGAACACATCCAAACAACCAGAGAAACAAACTAAACACAAGATACACAGTAGCCATCTACCTAGATAAAAGAAAAGGACAGACCCACAATACTAACTCAAGAGATAATAGAGAAACTGAAACAACTCTCCAAACTACACATGCCAACACAGATAATAGGCTCATCCTCTGAAATTGTGGCAACATGGGTAGCCGAAAACATCCCTTCAACAACCTGGGAACCTCAAGAGCAATATAGCATAAACCTCCACTGCTCTCATCCAGGTCTTCAAGTTTCTGGAAAGCAAAGGAAACGACCAAGAGGACCTGGCTATTTCTTTATGCAAGAACCAGAGACAAAGCATCGAATGTTGCTGTTTGCACAGCAGCACCCCCCAAGCACCCAAGGGGTGAACCTCCTATCAATCCATCTTCTCAAACAAGACTCTAGAGGGCAACCGAACAGACTGGAACAAAGCTCCATTCAACCATCATATTACTCCTTCACACATGACAGTATAATCATCCTCTGAGGTTAGTGGTCAGAAGAAATACAAAGCTTGAATGCAGGCTCCAAATAGAACTGAACAGAGTCTTGGTGAATTGGGCGAGCAGATAGAGACAGAATCATGGAATCGCAGAACCTTCTATTTGTATAGAAGCATCACGATAAGAGACCCGAAGGCCCTGGTATTGGATGATAGTTAGAAGCAAGAAACAGGAGGTCAACATCTAGCCTTTTGGAAGATACTGGCCGGCAGCTCCAACTACAACTAGCTGACAGTAAATACACCCAAAAATTGTAGCAGAGGGAAAATGTCAACAAACACCATCCTCAGGGATTGAATGTGAACTTGTCCTCTTGGAACTAAGCTACCAATAGACACATAGCAACACTGAGCATCTCAACCCTAGTGGGAAGGGAACAAGGAACCAAGAAGCTGCATCTTCTTCCTTCGATCATCTACACCTAGTCCAACAACACACAACAAAAGGGGGATACAAGGAATGAAAGAAAACAATCTGACGCCCTTAGAATCCAACCCCACGAAGGCCACCTGTTTACATAGTGGACCCTCCTCGAACACCTAGAGAGTGTCCGAACTCTTGATTCCAGAGAAGCACACACAATGTCGGAGAGATAAGATCTGCCCCCATCGCCACACCACCCACGAGTAGCAAGAAAGGATCCAGGTCATCCAGCGAGCCATGTCGGAATTGAGGGCGCTTAACAATCCTCAGCCACCCATCACCATCACCCATCCCGAAGGCCGGGAAACTTGGACCGCTGGAGGAGAGAGCACACCTCCGGAGTGCCTAGCAGGAGAACCGGGAAGGAGAAGAGACCTGCCCCTTGACCCAACCCGCGCATTGCCATAAGGCTAAAGATCATCCATCGACAGAGCAGGAAATGGATACCAAGACCCCAACCAGCACCACCCTGAGCTGGAGTAGAGGGCAAGGAGACAACACCCCAAATGCGAGCGGTGCCTCCATCTGCTAGGCCTCCACCCGAGCTAGAGCTTCGGGGACAAGATTGGAGCATGTCTGTTTGAAAGTCGGCTCGCATGAAGAAGAAGCCCAGAGCAGAACCCCGTAGAGCAGCAACTAGGGAGACAGAATCGACCCCAGAGGCGATGTGGGGCGAGCCCAATCGAGTGGGAGAACACCCTCGAGCAACTGATACTCAGCTAGCCTGCCACTGAGACGAGGACAACACCTCTATCCATCCGCCGCAACCACAGATCGAGGTCGAGATACCCAAAGGTAATTATTGCCACCAGAGCATAGCCACTTGGAAGGCTATCAGGCGAACTGGGGCGAGCCCTAGTCGCCCACCTGCCACCATAGCCGCTGAGGAAGAACTAAGTTGATTTCGAAGAGGCTTCATCAACCTGGTAGGACCAGGTCATACCTAGGAGGTGGGGAGGAAGTGTGCAAGAGAAAGGGGTCGGCGCAGAGCAATAAGTGAGTGGGAACACTCTTTCCATCTGCCACTCTTGGACAAGCTGGAAGTCGACAAAATCGACAATGTGAACCTCAGACCTCGCCACGCTCCACGCGAGACTCCGTGAATCCCAACCTAAACTGTCGAGGAGAACCCCCAACGAACCAGACGACCTGCGTCTCTCTACAAGCATTCACACCACCTCTCATAGGGACACTACCGTGGACGATGGAAGGCCAGGAGGAGGAAGCTAGAGAGAAGCGGGAGAGAAAACCCTAGAGAGAAGAAACTCACAAAAAGAGAAGTATTCTAAAACTTACAAATTTACCAATGAATATTTAATATTTAAAAATTATAATATATTTTTCTTTTTATTTATTTGAGATAATACTACCAATAATAGAACAATAATATCATCTAAACACAAGAAAATCTCAACACAGCTGTAACATAACATATATCATACTAAAACAACACATATATCACACTAAAACAGTTGCAACATCATCTATATTACACCAAAACAACACATTAACATCAAAATATAGCCCATCAACCAAATTGATATGACTATTACGATATCAAAATAAAATTATACCACATGATAACCACTTTTGTATAACAAAAGGCATCATCAGTATTACCCAACACGTACATAAATTTTAACACAATAGGAATATCACAATACTATGAAAAACACATTTATCACATCAAATAATTGAAATGTGTCCCAATATCACATGTATTATACCAAAACAACCCTATATCACTTCAAAATATAGTATGCATCCCATAAATATATGTATATAAGTAAGTATTTAGAACCCAGTTTTGTTCAGTTTCTAAACTCGAAACTGACTCAGTTTATACTCAGACACATAATCTTAAACCCGAAATCGGCCTAGAACTTCACATGTAAAGCTAGGACCAAATCTTTTTTGGGTCATAAAAAATTAGATTCATTGGTTCGAACAAATTCTGATAGCCCTAATATGCATGCTCAACACTCTATCTTATACAACCACTAACGTACTACAAAGAGATCAACCTTGGCATGAGGTTTCAATTAAAAATTACCTCTTCTAAAGTCATAGGACTCTCTCTCCTTCACCTATATGACATGTACTCATATTTATATTTACAAACACACACACATGCATATATATATATATATATATATATATATATATATATATATATATATATATATATATATATATATATATATATATATATATATATATATAAGAAGTCTCAAACTGGCTCTATTACTTGGTCCTCCCTAGGATATCTAGGTTTAACAAATGTATGAATCATTCATAAAGAAATTCAACTCGTTTACTTAGGACTAGGCTAGTTTAGGACATATCATATCACATATTTTTAACATCTTGAAGAATAGGTTTACTGGATCTTTCCATGTAGGGTTTCACCCTCTATAGTGTTAATATTATAACTTGTCCTCAAACCAAGTGTCATTCATTGTTTAAGCGCTTGATGCAGACATTGATGCACATCTTTGTCTTAAATTATATTATCATATGTTATAAAAGGTTACACAATAGCATTATAAAAACTTGTTACTAGATGTATATCTAGATATGGAGAAAAATCATTTTCTATGTCAAGAACATATCTAAAAAATTAATTATTTTTTTAATAAATTAGAAATAGTAGTAGTAAAAAATTTAAGCAATTCTTGAATCAAAATGTTTATGATTTCCATTTATCATACACGCTATAAAGTTTGATACCTTATGTAAACATGTCTTTTCATCTCAAAAATATTTAATGGTAATGCATTTTACTCCACTAGAAAAATCCACTATTAATAAAAGTTAATAACAATATTTGTCTGAGTTGTATGATTGATAATAAAGAAATCATAACTTCTACAGGAAGGTTATTGTAGGGAGCACACATCCATAATTAATCCCTCCAAGGGTTGTATTTTGTCACCTGAAGATATGTACATGATGTTAATTTGAAGTCGAGCTAACATTAAAAAATATAGTGTATGTTTATACAAGAATTAAAGAGAATTTTTTTTTCTAACTTGAATCTAAAATATCTTTTATTTTGCAAATCACATCATTAATAACCTTAGTTGTGTCTTGTTGAGTACTATTGTGAAAAATGGATATTCTTGATGTCAAAAATGAATACCACATAGTATTTAATTTGAATATAAATCTAAATAGGTGATCTTACTTAATAGCTTGCTATATGTTGTCGAGACTCCCTAATTTTGTAAGTATGCCAACCTCTTTCTTTATTGTAGCAAAGGTTGCAGGTTCCTCCTATCATATAAAATGAGAAAACAAAGAATGTGAGCTCCATAATCATAACATATTCAGATATAAGCACTTTGTTGTTCATAAAAGTTAGACGTATGTAGAACTTTGCGTAAACATTTAGCACGTGAATTTCAATGAAGTTTTTCCAGTGAAGTCCTTCTATATTTAATTTCTAATATTCGACATGTTTATCTTTAATTTTATGCATTATAAATACATATATATATGTATGTTGGATGATTGTAATATTTAGAGAAACTAAATTTATGATAATATTATAATTTGAAACTTTATATATCTCTTGATTATTTCAACTTAATTTATGTCTACAGTATCAGAAAAATGACCTAGTGTTTGAACTATTTAATGCAAATATCTCTCAAAATATATGTTAAATGCCACAATAAGAACCTTAGCCACACTTATTTTCATGTAGTATTGTGCAAGTAACTTGTTTGAACCACACACACACACATAGAGAGAGAGAAATGCATTCTTATATGGATGGAATATTTAGGAAAATTCACTTTATCAAACTATTGTAATTTGACATTGTCTATTCACCATTCATCTTAAGTTGCATCTACATATGAGAAAATGATCTAGTTTTTGGAATCTTAAATACACTTATCCGTCAAAATGTCAATTAAATGTCATGATTAGAGTCTGAACCACACATACTTTCATGTACTATTGTGAAAGTACCATAAATATATCATATATATAAAGATACAAAAACACACACACACACACACACATATATATATATATATATATGTATATATATATATATATATATATATATATATATATATATATATATATATATATATATATATATATATATATATATATATATATATGACGTGCATTCAATACCCACGCGGATAGCGTGGAATTTGCTACCTGTCAACCTAAAAAGTAACTATTTGGCCAGAAAAGTAACTCGGTGAAAAAAAAGTAACTATGTTGATAAAAAAAAGTAATTATATGACTAAAAAGGTAAATTTGCGTAAAATACACAAAAAATATGTATGTAATTGTAATTTTGTTATAGCTTTTACAAATGTAACTATCTATGCATGAAAAGTAATAGTTTGCAAGGTAAAGTAACCGTCTACATGCCAAAAGTAAGAAACTTTAAAAAGATAACTAAAATAAGGGGCAGGTAGCTACCAGTGCGAGTATTGAATATAGACCCATATATATATAAATATATATATATATGTATATATATATGTATGTATATCTGTATATATATGTAAATATATGTGTATATATATGTATATATGTGTATATAAATATATATATATATGTATATATATACATTCATATATATATATATACATACATATATATACATACAAATATATATACATAGATATATACATATAGACACACAAATATATATATATATATATGTATAGATATGTATATATATATATATATATATAGATACAGATATACATATATATACATATATATAGATATATA